>JABUQX010132304.1:45000-50000 GCA_015478945.1 Trachelipus rathkii
TGTGCCATGCATTCATTTAGCATCTAAAGTTGCTATAAATGCTATTTATTAATGCTCTAGCAATTTTTTAATTTTTTACTTATTTTTTTAAATTCAAAAATGACCCATTCTTCCTATAACACAACAGGTCTCATATATATATATATATATATATATATATATATATATATATATATATATATATATATATATATATATATATATATATATATATATATATATATATATATATATATATAATGATGATGATAATGGGTGTGTGTGTGTGCATTGCGTGTGTGTGTGGGTGTGCGTGTGTGTGGTCTCAGTTAATGTGCAACAACGAAATATTTCCGTAATGATGTCAATTATTTAGAAACTTGTAGGAATAAAGAGGGTCTCTGTATGCGAATTGCTCATGAACCTTCGAATTTTCAATAAAACCGTGTGGTTCCGATAATTAAATTGCATTTTATGGCAAAAATTATTTAGGGTTCATAGAGACAGTCATCTCGATTCAAATGGTAGTTACCTCTCAATACACGTGGAAAAATACGTGCTGCTGCAGTAATAGTTACCAACAAATGTTAGTTGTAATAGGTTTAGAACATCGTGAATGAGGGCCGAAACCCCTATATACAGCGTACGTTTATATTAGGTACTATTAATAGTTAGTTACGATGAACAGTTATGATTTATAACAGAAATGATTTATAACTCTGTAACACATCCGTTTATTTACAGTTCATACATAAGTATTATTTCGGTATAGTATGAAATCCTTTCCTGTAGTACCTTTTGATTTATGTAGTACATTCTTCATCGTATATGCATGTATACATTATACGCGGTGCGCGAAATGTCTGCTCTTATTCCATACGCAAAGTTCAGCCAGTCTGGTCCACCCTTAAAATGTTGCCAATGTGATATTTTCGGAGTCGACTATTGGACAAGCGTGAGTGATTCGACTTAAGAGGTAATTAACTGATGCTATCGGTGTTGTGTACCCACCGTAGACACGATTCTTCAGGTAGCCCTACAGGTAATACTCCAGTTGAGTAAGGTCCGGTGATCTAGGAGGCTAGGAGGCCATGGAATAGGACCCCATGTTCCTATCCACCTACCGGGGTGTGTTACGTTTAGATGATGTTGCACAGCCCTTGCTGTATGTGCTGGGCATCCTTCATGCTGGTAGTAACAAATTTTGACGTGTCTGTAATGGTACGTCACGAGGAAGGTCTGACAAAGTAGTGTCCAGAAATTCTTGATTTCATTCGCTATCTAGGTTTCTATGGTAAATGTCCGGCCCGCTCAGTATATTATCTAGCAGTTCACACTACACATTTATGGAGTAAACTACCTGGTGTCGCGTGCTGTAGGTGATATGCGATGTTTTCCTCGGTCCAGTACCGATAATTCCACCCATTAATCGTGCCAATATTGGTAAACCTGGCCTCATCCGTCCACAAAATACAGAGCTGCCCGTCAAGTTTATTGTCAAACATGGAACACATTTGGACTACGAACTACAACCAACGTCCGGGATCGCCGGGATGCAGACCGTGCACAATGTGTGCTCTGTAATGAAAAATGTTGTACATATGTAGAATGCACCGTACCGTTCCTGTCTGCCGTAAGTAGGTTGTTGGGTGTTCCGTGGTATACAATAGAAAGTCAAACTCCATGTCAAGGGTACGGGTGGGAGGTTGACTTGGGTGGTGAGATGGTGAGTTGGTCGAACCTTATTCTTGAAAACCTGTGTACAATCTGTACATTATAGTGGAATGCGGTTCCAAACGATCTGGATATCTCCGTCTATACACCTACGTAGCTCTGTGGGTATTCTTATCTTCAAGAATAAACGCCTCAACCATATCCGTCAGTTCCTGGGTTGTATACATATTATTAGGCATAGTGTTATCGGATGTTACAATTAAATAGCTGTGCTAAGACACGATTATACATTCGTAAGTGCTCCGCTGACTGTTGTACGATTATACTGGAATACCGATCCCCAACAGAGTAGTGTGTCATATTAACTTCGAAATTCATAATTTAGTTGGCTGACAATAGTAGCAAATGTAATATTAAATATTACACATAAATGTGATATGCCCTTCATGGAGGATTTATATGGGTTTCTACCCCCATTCAGCCTTTTCTGAAGGTATTACAACTAACTATTGGTAGTAACTATTCCCCGCTGACACATATGCTGCAAATATCTTTAGGGGATTGCCAGAAAGCAACGTTTTGGATCTGGATGACGGTCTCAATGGAAACTACATAATTTCTGCCATAGAATGCAATTTCACCATGGAAACTACACGGTTTTATTGAAAATTCGGAGATTCATGAGAAATTTGCATACTGTGCATACGCGATAACCTATAATGATTAGCAAAAATAACTCTCCGATTTAATTAAGACATCTTTTATTCCAACAAATTTAATAATAATAATTGCCATCATTACGGAAATATTCCCTTATATATATATATATATATATATATATATATATATATAATATATATATATATATATATATAATAACTCTATATATCTTCTAATATATATATATATATATATATATATATATATATGTAATAATATAATAATATATATATATAAATTAATCTAAAAGAGATAGCACAGAAACAACATAAATCTATTTGCCTTATAGTAATATTATAGCTGTTTATTGAAATTCCATTTATCAGTATTGTTTTTCCACATATATGAAAATGTATCGATGTATCGATGTACCGGCGATACAGTACCGAGTACCGGTATCGCCCAAACGCTTTCACAAAGTACCGAGTACTGGTATCGCCCAAGCTATTTTTATTTCATGTACCAGCCCCATCCACACTTTATATATATATACCTACATATATATATATATATATATATATATATATATATATATATATATATATATATATATATATATATATATATACTTTCTTTTTATATAGAATACAAACAAATATTCTGTATGTACATAAAATAAAAAATACACATATACATTGCATAAGTACCTAAACACACAAAACATAATATATATATATGTATATATATATATATATATATATATATATATATATATATATATATATATATAACCATATATATCTCTATATATATATATACATATATTATTATTATCACCATAATTATCATCACCATTTTATATCACCTGTTTATATCATCATTTTATATCACCACTTTATATCACCATTTTATATCACCATTTTATATCACCATATTATATCACCTATATTTATCCTCCATACATATTATCTTGTTATATTACATTATATTATATTATATTATATTATATTATATTATATTATATATATTATATTATATATATTATTATATAATATTATAATATTATATTTCATGTATTGTGTATATATTGTAACATATATATTATATTATATTATATTATATTATATTATATTATTATATTATTTTATAATATTATATTATATTATAATATTATATTATATTATAATATTATATTATTATATTATATTATAATATTATATTATAATATTATATTATTTTATTATATTATATATTACTTATATTATTATATATTATATCATGAGCTGTGTATCTATATTATATTTTTTTGTCATGTATATTTATGTTATATGTTATGTTATGTTATGTTATGTTGTTGCTATGTTATGTTATGTTATGTTATCTCCTATATGTATTATCTTCCAATATCGATATATTTAAGTTATATTTCAACTTGTATTTTTCTCTTATGTCTTGTTGTGCTATGTTATGTTGTGTATTTATGTTATATTGCTATTCATTATATTATTATATTTGTTATTATATTATATTGTATTGTATTGTATTGTATATATTGCATAATATAAAATTATAATATAATATGTTATATTTTATTATAATATGTTATTATATTTGTTATTATATATATGTTATGTTATGGTATTATGTCCCTATGTTGTATATTATGTATTATATTATATTTATTATGTTATGTGTTATATTATGTTATGTTATGTTATGTTATATTATGTTATGTTATAGTTTTGTATTATGTGTTATGCTATATTATGTTTATAATATTATATTATATTATGGCATTATGTTATATGTGTTATGTTGTGTTATGTGTTATAATATTATGTTATGTGTTATGTGTGTATGTTATGTGTTTATGGAATTGTTATGTTATATACTGTAATGTGTATTTATGTATTAAATTATGTTATGTTATGTGTTATATTATATGTGCCATTTATGTATATGTTATTGTGTATGTATTGTATGGTATACTTTTGTTATTGTTATTGTTATTGTTATTGTTATAGTGATTGTTATTGTTATTGTTATTGTTATTGTTGTTATTGTAGATTATTATTATTGTTATTTGTTATTGTTATTGTTATTATTGTTATTATTATTGTTATTGCTATTATTGTTATTGTTATTCATTTCATATGTTTCTTTTGACCTCACGCTTTTCAAAACACTCTTTGATCATATTATAACATGTTGTTTTGGCTTTTGTTGTTGTTCTTTCCATTGTCTTGTGTCGTTGGAGTGTGTAATGTGTAATATGTATATATGTATGTATGTATAGCATATATGTAACATGTATGTATGTTTGCAGCAATAATATTAATATGTATGTATGTGTAATATGTAGATGTATATGTATGTAACAATATATGTAGTAATAATAATAATATTTAATGTAATAATATATATATATGTATGTAATAATAATATGTATTTATTCAATATTAATAATAATATACATATTAGTGGCGACTCCAGTAACTTTTTACTACTCGGGCTCTCTCTCTCTCTCTCTCTCTCTCTCTCTCTCTCTCTCTCTCTCTCTCTCTCTCTCTCTCTCTTTCTCTCTCTCTTTCTCTTTCTCTTTCTCTTTCTCTTTCTCTCTTTCTTTCTCTCTCTCTCTCTCTCTCTCTCTCTCTCTCTCTCTCTCTCTCTCTCTCTCTATATATATA
>JABUQX010132306.1:0-5000 GCA_015478945.1 Trachelipus rathkii
TTTCCTTTATTTATTAAGGCTATTATCTGTAAATATCCTAAAACCCCCCTTAAGTCTTCCTGAATATATTGCCGAAATCTCAATTTTAAATTTTGGTCTAACACTTAAAAATTGATGAGGTAGGCAAATAGGTTGTCCCATAACTCTAGAATTTTGGAAAAATAATTAATTGGGGTCCTAATACCCGCTCGATTCCCCTTCTTAAATTACCAAGAGGGAAGTGAGACAGATTCAGCTCCAACCTGCTACTAAAATTTATTAAACTTTAACATTCAAGATGGAGGGATAATGTCTAAAAATGATTGGTAAGGTTTCACATTAAGCAGGAGAGTTTTGATTCAGTAGGAAGGTGGTAATAGTGTTGATATATAAAGTGTAATATATATATGAGGTGTCACCTTTATTAGGTAGCCTATAATTTATAAAAACTATACTCTATAGAAACCTAAATCTAATCAAAAATAGAATCCCTGTATAAAATATTGATGAGAAAAAAAATGAACAAAAGTTTTATATAGAAAGCAATTAATATGAGAGGTAAGTAGCCTTTAGAGAATAATAATCAGTAAGCCTAGTCTTATATAATAGTGGGAGATTAGATGAGACGGTGCTATGCCTTATAACATAACCAAAAGTTTGGGTGACGGAGTGTAGCACCCGTTACAAAGAAACTGATTAATCATATTAACTCACAGACTAGGATTAATGAGTTAAATATATAATATATATATACAAAATAATAATATATAAAAATAAAAAAATAATTTGTGAGAAAATGTTATTTATCAACTAGATATAAATAGGTGGCAACGATAAGTGAAATGTAATTTTTGAGGAAAATATTTGTATTAATTTTGAGTCTAGATCGGTTACTCTAGTACTACTTAGTATGGTACATTTTTTTGGCAGCTACATCGGTTGTTTTGTAGATTTCCCGAACTCGATACAGTTCACCAACCGGCGAAATATAATTTGTAAACAAACTTTATTTTTAAGTTCGAAACTAAAATAAGAGTATTTATTATCGTTTATAAAAAAACTTATCTTTAAAAAATGTTTCTGAAGTTAGGCCTAACGAATTGTAAACAAAGGGAGCCTTAGAGAAAAACCTCTATTACATGTTAAGTGCATATTCGTCTGTTTTTCCGAAACAAAAACTAAGCAAAGGTGAAAGGGGGTTTATAAATTGTTAAGCGACCAGAGATAGGGATAACAACTATGAAAAATTCACATCAGAAAAGAAGACGAAAAATTCATACTGGGTTAAATCAGAGAGAGTTTGAAATTACAATATTTATAAAGATAGTGTCTGATGTATTTGAGAGTAAATCTATTAGTATGTAATATATATTCAACCAAATGTAAGCTTAAAACAATACAGCTGCTGACTCACACTCAGAGCAATAAAAGAAACATGATTTTTTGGAAAACATATTGAATTCTAAATTTGTTTCTGTTAGACTGTATTCTATGAATGTAATCATATCTATATGGGATAAAGGAATATTTGAAGGACAGAGTAGCTTACTTGCCTAATAGGATGAACGTTTGTAAGTTTATTTTCCTAGTCCAGCCATACAGCAAAAAATTCGGAGAAATTTTTTTTAATTTCTTAAAATGGGAAATTTATTAACTGTCTGACACGTGTAAAGCTTAATTGAATTGGTTCATCGGAAAAAGCTAGATATAAAATAAAGACATAAACATTATTATAGACTTTCAAGAGAACAAAGGTGGACAAAAAATCACTGGGGCAAATAAGCGACAAAAAAAACAATCCATGATTGTACGCTATAAAAGAGTCGGATAAAGATGAAGGGAAAATAAAACCAGCCGAAAAAAAGAAAATTCCAATTTGATTTTTTGTTTAACCAAATGAGAGTAGCCAAGTCAGCCCAAAGCTTAAAAGGACCTTTTCCAATTTCAAATAACCTTGAGGATAAAATTAAGAGATGTCCACTTATAATTATTAAAGAAGCATAGTAAAATGTGATTTTGATTATTATGTAAAAATAGATTCTGGATAAGTAATAATAGTACTTAAATGTAATATTACATATAATTAATGCTCTTTAACTATACATAAGGATTTATAGACAAATAGATAAAGATCATTCAAGGAGGAATCTATTGGAAGATTACATTAGTCATTCATTAAATTTAAAAGTGGTTAATTCGTAAGTTTAAAATGTATCTAATCGTCAAAAATTAAAATGATTTACCAGTACATACTGATACTTTACGAGATAAGCAGTAATTATATAATAGATATACAGATTGATGTGTAGATTATACGTTAGATTAATATAAACATAAGTAATAGCTAAAAGTTATAAAGTAAGGTAACATATAGTAATAGGTATTATTAATAGTAAAAATAAATTAATTATGATTATGAAAAAATAATAGAAATACTATAAATTGAGTTGAGTTGAAATTGATATTTGTGGAAGTATGTACTAAAAAAATATCCTATACTATATAAATCTCCTTCTAGGCAGTCAGTTCGACGCTCCTGCATCGGCTATCTAAGCCACATAAAAATCGCCCACAACTATTATCAGAGATAGTATAAAGGTAAGTAAATAAAAATAAATTGACAATTTATATTAAAATCAGCCTATATATAGTTAATGTGAGAATATTAATCAATAAAATTTTGAGTTAACTATGAGGATTACCCTCTGAGGTTAGTCCCTTAAAAGTAAACAATAATTACCTATATACATATATATATGTTTCTCACTTATATAAATTGACGGAAAGAAATGGGGATAGCTTAATATATAATATATTTTCACTTGCAATTTAATATAATAACTTATATTTAATTCATCATCTAGAGTTCTTGTTTAAAGAAAAAATGTTAATTATAGTAGGTTTGGCGCACACAATCCCTGTTATCTTGGAAATATTCAGTATTCTTTTGCACCCTGCTACCATACGGCCAAAAAAAAAAAGTTGAATCACAATTATACTATAGAAAAATATATATATTAAATTTTTTATATTAATATAAGTTATAAGTTGTAAATAATATTAGTTCAAATAAGAACTTTTAAGTGAAAAAGAACTAAATTAAATGAAAGATTTAACTCAGATGAGATTCTTTAAGTTGGGTAAGTAATATTTTGTTTTTTTTTTAATGCCTCTTCATTTGAAAGTTACTTTTACACATAAATATATAAAATAATATTCGGAATAATAGGAGAATGATTGTGATCAAGGATTAGTGTTGGCGTTTATATATCATGTTATTTATATTAT
This sequence comes from Trachelipus rathkii, assembly GCA_015478945.1. Lineage (NCBI taxonomy): Eukaryota > Metazoa > Arthropoda > Malacostraca > Isopoda > Trachelipodidae > Trachelipus > Trachelipus rathkii. Next base: position 3,268 of record JABUQX010132306.1, read on the forward strand.
ATACTTTTTATGGAGAGGAAGGATAATAATATATATATATATTCAATTTAATTAGAGGTATACATATATGTAAATTAGGTATATTGCACAGATTGGGCTTACTTATCAACTTTAATGTTGTCTATTTTTGAAGTTATCAACTGAGGAAATCACTTTGAATGGTTGGAATAAAAGAAAGACTAGTGAGCAAGAAACGGTTGTTTGTGCTGTACGTATCATATAGTCCACACATCTCTTTCGAAGTGAGCCGAAGAATATCTTTATTAGAAAGTGCATTTAAAGATATGTAAACAGGTTTGCTGCACTGTTTAACGCATAAAGGTTGCATATAAATACTCCGCTTACCTGTGGAAAATCTCATAACTAAATTAACTTTTCAGTAAAATCACAAAATATGAATCTTCAAAAGCGAAATCGTATTCTCCGAAAATCAGCAGCAGCAAGGGCCTTAGTAGCTGAAACGGTATTAATTGCACCTAACGATTTAAAAGTTCCTTTATTTAATTTAAGATTTTATGAATCCGTTAAAAGACATTGTTTTATCTTGTATATCGACAATGAAGTAGACTCGACACAAAATTATATTTAAACCAATACGGATAAGATAATCATTTCCTATCCATAAGGTGAATCCATCCTGCCTACTGCTTCATCCCGAAATCCCGACACTGGATCCCTCGGCAATTATGCCCTCCGTAAATGCTTTGATTGCATGATAACTTAGAGACAAATCCATACACTCGTCCATGCTTCACACATCAGAGATTTTCCGACTCTCATACATATATCCAAAGTAGCACTCTGTCTTGAACTCTGATAGTATTACAAAATCATATATCTCAGTTTCGTTTTTGCCTCTTTCGTAATCAATAAAAGATTGTAAACTATTAACGCAAATATCAGGCAAAGTTTCCAATAGTTTTAGAAGAACATTTATTATCGAAGCGTTGTAAAAATTTATCATGGTATCTTCAAATTTTTCGTTATCGACTACTATTTGATTCACATTTGTTTCTTCAAAATTTGCTTCCATCGGTGTTATAAATGTCATCTGTAAAGGAATTTTTTTTTTATAAAAGTGATATGTAATTTTAATTTGCAAAATATACGTATTACATTACAATTTATCATTATTTTATAATTTATTTGAAGCAGACTCGAGAAAGGGATATCAAATGTAATTGATTTTTGTCTTTAATTGATCACAGTAGGCAGGAATACTTATAAAGTTAAAAGTAGGGTAGGTGTTATTCTGAATTCTGATAAGGAGGAAGATATCCACAGAATCTATTATTGAAAAGATTTGGCCAGCATCAAAGCTCAGACTTCAAATATTCTTTTAATTTGCAATGGAAGAAGTTATAATACAGTTGCTATTTGACTATCCTCGAGGTGAAGAGCTTTGAGAAATGTGTTTCTGAATACTTTATTGTATGTGTAGTCTGAATTATATTTACTTGCATTAATGCATAGTAGTGAAACTATGTATGGAATAAGAGGTAAAGATCTGAGGTATAATCTGTTCAGATGGACAATGTTAGGGTCGTGTTAGGTGTGAAAAGAATTGATAAAATGTTGAATGAAAGCATTAGGAAGTTGTGTGATGTGAAGAAAGGCATGAATGAGAGAATAAACGAGAGTACATTGAGATGGTTTGGTGATATGGAAACGATGGATGATATTCGGTTGGCTAAGCTGATATATAGTGGTGAGTGTGCTGGGAATCGACCAGC
>JABUQX010132306.1:12500-26701 GCA_015478945.1 Trachelipus rathkii
ATTAAGAAAAAGAAACTTAAAATTAGCTATATGTTAGAGACATGTTTGAAAGTCTTCTGATTATCGCAAAATATTTTAAAACTGACGGGTCCTATCATTATGTAGATTATAAGTATGTGAACTAGTGACCATTAATTTCCAGATGTAAATGAGAGTTTATATAAGGAATCCAAAAAGTGTATAAATTGTACACAAAAAATCGAAAAAAAATATATAAAATCAAATATTTAAAGACAGCGAGCTCCGACACATTATTATCACTGACGACGATTTTGTATAATATGTCCTTTTAATGTTATTATATATATATAACGGCTTAGTGGCAACTATTATTTCAGTAGCCACACTTTTTACACAAAGTTTTCTTAACACAATAAAAGCATAGCTATGTCTTAAACCGCACAACGTCATTTATATGTTGTTTTTAACGAAAAGTCACTATTACTGATGGCGACGACGTAATTTTCACTCATAGTATTAATCTTGGGTGTTGAGAGTTTAGTCAATTATTTTGTCATTTTATTCTATATCTTCTTTATAATTTGATTTGCGTCGCTCTAAAAATTTTATCGTAGATATTTAATTGTACTGTTAATTAGGTTTAGACCTTAAACTTAGAAATATTCAATCAATTGATTATATAGAATAAATGATAGTACAGCGACTAAGTCGCTTCTATAAGCTTGTTAACAGGAAATGGTATGGCGTCGAATGCGTTGTTTTCCTGGTTAATTATTTTTTATGTTTTAGTTACTGTGTTACCGTATTAATATAATTGATGGAACATTGTAAACTTTTGTAGGGAGAACAAATTTATAATAATAAGACTTTAATAATTAATTTATAGTAAAGATACTTCCTTGGAAAATAAAAACCTCGTCTATAAAGGCAACGAATATAATTCATATTATTGCAAACATCTCCGAGAAAGCTATAGAAAAGTTGCGAGTATTAATTTTAGTGCACCGATCTCTAAGCGTAAGTGGGAGGGACCTTTAATGATATTTTTACGTCGGAGAGTATTAATCTTAAGAATTGATGATTCCTAGGAGTACTTATCACATATTTATCTAGTACTTCGTATTATTTAATTTGTTTCTATGACTTCTTATAATTTTATTTCCTAATATTTAAGTCATATCTTTAATCCGTGAAGACTTATCCGTTTTTTTACTCAAAAATCAGATAGTGACGTTTCGGTAAATTCCATATGAGACGCATTTACTCGAAGAGGGTGGATCAAATCGAAACTGGTGTCTTATAAAGAATGCCTCTTTATATAGTATTGTCAAATTAGTTTAATAATGACGTTATCTTAAAATAACATAAAAACGACCTCGAACGATAAAACGGCAATATTTTCAGTATTATTTTTGTAGTTAACGGTGTAGATATGTATATATTTATATGAAAGGTGTAAGGACACATTATTAATCAGTACCTGGTTAATAAGTCGCAAGATCTAAGTCCAAAAATTCGAAAAAAAAAAATTTAATTTTTTACAAGAGGTCGACTTTTTGGGAAAGCGCGATTTATTTGACTTAGACCTTTTAAGTTAATAAAACGGGTGTCCTGTGTAAACGACATCAGTTGAGGAACTAAGTTTTTAATCAGCGCTATACAGATGTTCTAAAGCGTAAAAATAATTGAGATATTCATATAGAAGGACGGGTAGAGATGATCTTCTTATTTTGGCTTTATACGAAACGTCGATATGATAGTATGGCAGAACGACGTTTTCCGAGGTAACATGGGCGTACGTGATCTGCTAATAGTTTTTTTATTTTTTTAATTTAAGTTTTCACACTAGAAAATTATTATCGTACAAAATGAATTTTAAGGGCGAATCACACCAAATACTGCAACAAAAAAAATACTGCCAACCTATAAATAACAAATATACTATTGAGATACCTTGGCTGATCTCAACTGGTGGCTGACGCGTCACATTCTGGGTGGCGCCAGCTTCTCCTCAAGGGTCGACCGCTGAAGTGTTTGAAAATTTCCATGCATCGTCATTTCTTAGTTTTCATTACAAGTTTACCTCGATCTTGACCATTTTCCACACTTGTTACTATCCGCACTCTCTTATTTATGTTATCCTTCTTATACTTTATATACATCTGACCGAAGGCAAATCCTGGACTCTGCTCTTTGGCACTCGCCTCGTGGACTCCTATCCAAAATTATCCGTTGCACCATGTTATAAAATTTCCGATATTATTTGAAACGACAAACCTGCTTGAACTTTCATACATTGGGACCATGATCTTTATCTTCTATAACTGAATCTACACTCGGAGGGGTCTATCTTTCAGCACAAAACTCTGACATTCTAGTCAATACCGGGTGCCCCGCCGAATCCGAAAAAGTTTCGAGAGTCAACCTACACTGATCTATACTCACTATTTATTTATATAATATTTTTTTTTATAGCTTTGCTTCCTTAAATTTAATTTTCTTAATGATAAGATAATAATTTTATTGCGGAAACTAAATTAAAAAAAAAATAAAAAAAAATTGCAGCGAACGCCAGCATTTACCCGGATAAACGTTATCGTATCGACCAATTATAGTAACGTTAGAACCCTATAGTTCGATAAAAGACCCAATAAATTTAATATACTCTTATTACGCCGTTTTAAGAAGCTTAGAAACAGATCGTTAAGCGTAATTAGGTGTTTCATATAATAGCATAGATGAACGTTATTCAACAAGGAACCTATAGTTTATAATTACAAAGGCTCTAAAGTCAGAGTAAGTCGTCTCATACAATATATAGATCGACCTCGAAAATTGAAAATTAAGTTCTTCTTATTCTCGAAATTTTGACTTAGACCTTCGACTTTATTAACGTGTACTTGCAAGAAACTTGACTTGTCCAATATAATAATAATTATTGAGCGCTTACGAAGAGTTTCGCCCGAGAGATATTAAGAGTCGTTTTGTCGTTCGAGGTCGATCGATCATTATAGGTAATCGAGAACGTCATTAATTAGTCAACGTGATGACGGCCAAAGAGAGAACCCGGCCCTCGGATTGACCGCCGAGATCGTCTGGTAATTACGAAACACGTCATAAGAAGTATTTATTGAGGAGAAAAAAAACGAAAAGTTCCGAGGATAAAGGTAGATGAAATTAGGAAAAAGTTTAATGCGCCAACATAAAAAAATATAAGTATGACAGAGTACTAGAAAAGTGAATACTGAAGTAGTCAGATAGTCTTAGAAGATATATATGTGGTCTTGACCGTGGAAACAGCAAATTCTTATGGGGAGAGGGTGCCCTATATGACCGGTTCCCCTTCTCTAATGACGCACACCAAACGTAACTTTTCATATCTTCTCGGGCATAATGCAATTGTAGAATTTTTAGTATAGGTACTTAAGCGAGTTTTTTCTCTATTCCTTTAAGCAAGGAACGTGAAATTAAATCAAATATTATAAATTTATATTTTTCATTAATTTAAGTCTCGCACTTAAATCATTGCGAGAGTTTTTCTAACCGAGACCAACAATAATTTTTGTTAGGTACTAAATAGCAAAAAAATAATGAAAAAAACAACGCAAAAAAAATTTTTTCGTTCCTTAAGCGAGTTTTTTATTTCGAGGGAGAAAGTGCGTAGCTTTAAATATATCTCTTAGAAAAAAAAGGTACCATTATATAGTAGGCTTTATGAACGATGATGTATTCGCTACAATTTTAATTGGAGAAATTAATATTAATTTATAATTCTTTGTCTTCCTGGCCGTCCGTTAACATGCATTTCATTTTACACTAACGATAAAATGAGATTCTATAGCATATTAAGGAAAATATAACTATTAAATAAAATAAAAAAAATAGATGTACGAAATTTTTTAAAAGCGTTTTTTATTTTTTATTCCCTAAACATCTCTTCCTCTCAATATATTACTAGGAAGAAAATCGCGAGAACGTCGTCGAGAGACCATGAAACCACTACGTGGACGCTATTTTGAGCTTAAAGCCCAAAAAAATGACTCTATACCGAAACTATCTAGAACCATGGTTTTCTCAGCTTTAGAAACATCACTTAGGGTACCTGAAATAAGAGCGTTCCAATAGGTTGGACGTCGTTTGCATAGGTAACCGTATACAGGGAACATTTCTTTCTCAATAGCAGGTGATGAGTAGTCTGGCGCCTGGCAGAAAGCTGGTGCCCCCTAAGGACATACCTTGATTCGTGCTATAAAGTCAAAAAGGTCTATCTCTCATACTATGTTTCGTCGCAACAAAAAGTCGACCTGTGGAAAAAATGTTGGAAATTCTTTTTTCGAGTAATTTTAGGATTAGACCTTCGACTTATAAACGGTAAAGAATAAACGTCACTATAAGTCAATAAGTATAAAAATCGTCTTAACGAAAGTTCATACCAGAGAATATTGCCCCGTCTTGAATTGTCGATGACGGAGCTACACGTTTTTTTGCTCAAAAAGACGGGTAATACGAGAAACGTCATTGTTTTTATAGTGACAGGACCGGTAGATTATAGAGACCCTGGGCCTCGACAAGAACGACCCGCTGAGCAAGCGTAGAATGCGTTCGGTGAAAGTACGAATAGACGTATACAGCTAGTATCCGTATTTATCTGAGAGAAGAAAAAACGAAAAGTTCAGGGATAAAGGTATAGAAATTTTCAATGGAAGAATTAAGAAACATATAAGAAAAATTATAGACATTAAATGTGAAAAGTAGAATGCCTAGATATTGAATTCGTTAAGCGAGTCACATCAGGACGTAAACTCGTTAAAGGTCCCACACTGTCGTTTACGTTGAGAGCATCGAGGCAACAAAAAGACCAGTAAACTTTCTCTTACTCTCACGGCGAAAAATTTTAAGCTTAGAGACATCGCGTTAGGATCGGTAATAATAAGTTCACGAAATAGTGACGTTTTCATAGGAACGTTTACTTAACTCAAAAGGTCTATTTTCAAAATAAGCTCTAGAAAAAGTCGACCCTCGGAAAAATTCCTGATTTTTCATTTTTCGAATTTAGGAATTAAGCCACCTTTTACACGAAGAGCCTATGACTGGTGGAAACTTCTGAATTGATGCGATAAACTACAATAAAATTATATAAATAATCAATATACCTTAAACGAAGTTCATAATCCAGAGAAATATTGCCGTTTTGATTGTTCTGAATGATCGGTTTTTATGGTAATAAGAATGGCAACGTCAATTTTTTATAGTGCATCAGCCGAGTAAGATATATCCGGCCTATTGAACCCTCCAAGGATCGTTACTACGGATAATTATTATTAACTGAAACGAGTAAATATCGTATTTTGAGGAAAAAAAACGAAAGTTTGAAAAAGATAAAATTATGAATAATTAAGAGAAATAAAATTTTAGTAATATAAAATAATAAACAATTCTAGAAAAAAGTGGAATGTCCTAGAATACATTTTAATATCATAACATTCTCTTCAATAGAGAATATTACTTAAAAGGAAACTATCTACCACTTACGCTTCGATGGGGGCACAAAATAACGTAACTTGTTAATTTGAAAAGTGTGTGCAAAATAAAATTTTCGTTCTTTAAGCGAGTTTTTTTTTGAGAGGATATATTTTATTAGTACTTTTAAAAACTAAAATATCTAATTATTTGTTTTTTTTGAATTTGGTCTACGCTAAAGTTCAGTTTTCATGAAAAAAGCGAGAAAGTTGAGTAAGAGACGAAAAGCAAAATAAGACATGAAGAAAAGAAAGAGGACGACAGAGACACGCACGCAGTTATTGTCTATAGACGAGGGCTTTGAGGGAGATGTATTTGCATGAACGAGAGAGAGCGAGAGAGGGAGAGAGAGACGGAGGAGAAAGCAGACGAGGGAGAGGAAAGGATGGATGAAGAGATTAGAGAAGAAGAAGAATGTAGAAGGAAAGAAAATATAAAATCAAATGTACAATGATACTAATAACCTAACTCATTCTTATTAATAACTGATCAAGTATCGAAGTAAATGAAAAATCTATAAAAGGTCCCCACTTACGCTTCGCTCGGGAAACAAAATAACGTAACTTTTCTGTCGTACCGCTCAATAAGCGAGTTTTTATTTCGAGGCCGAAGGAGTTACTTGTTACCACATATTATTATTTTTTAAGTTTAGTACTCCCTTAGAATTCTTTCATGTTTTACTAGTAAAAAAAAAATAATTTCTTATTTAAATGCAACGCTTAAACAAGAAATATTGAAGAATAATTTCAGGGAGCGGAAGAGATTGTTATTTTGTAGAACTTTTTGAGAGCGAATATTTTTACGCTAACACAAAATAATTTATAATTACCGATTTTAACTAAATATTATATACGTATAAAAAAGTATCTCGAAAAGGGTAACGCCTACCTAAACGAATCGCATCAGCGAGCGTCAACGATAAAAATAAGTTAAAGCCAAAATATTCTCTACCTTTTCGAGAGAGAGACTTGGTTGAGACTAAAATAAAATTATATTTTGTTACACTTAAGACGAGTTTTTTTATCCCAAGAGGAAACCAAAATAGAAAAAAAAAAGTTTAAACCGGAATCTTAAGATCATGTAAAAAGAATTGATAATAGTCAGTTATTCACATATTGGAATTTATGCTTCCTCGTAGTATATATGTTACTTAAAGTCCTTTAATTATTTAATGCATCTATATTATTAATACTATATTTATTTATATAATATTTTATGTAATTAGTATTAGTCTCCCCTCGAAAGGTTCGGTAAGCGATAAATATGGTTATAGAGGAACTAAATTTAAAAAAAAATATTCGCAGCGACGCCCCATTTACCTCGGAAGAAGTCGTCCCCATATATTGGACGTTTCGTAATAAGCCCAACAATAAACTGATGCTACGCGTCTTAGACGTCCATTTTTTAACGCTTCACGAACATCGTTAAGGCGTTAGTAATTGTTCCATACGTGACGTTTACTACGGAACGCGTTTTATAAGTCAAAAGGTGGTCTAAGTCCAAAATCGCTCTCCAAAAAAGTCGACCTCGGAAAAATTGAAATTTTTTTCGAAATTTTTGCCTTAGACCTTCGACTTATTAACGGTACGCAATCAATGGTCATATAATAATAATATACGCTTAATTATCGAAACTCGTCCCAGAGAATATTGCCGTTTGATCGTTCTAGAGGTCGTTTTTATGGTATCGAGAAACGTCATTATGTTATAGTGACGGCCGTAAAGCAGTAAAACACGGCCTCCGATTTGATCCCTCCGGAGGATCGTCTCGGTGAATTACGCGAAACCGTAGACTATAGTATTTTGGAGGAAAACAACGAAAAGTTCACGGATAAAAAAAAATTGAGGAAAAATTAATAAACATATGAAAAAAATAAACAAGTACTGAAAAGTGATTAATTGAATATTAATTCATAATATAAAATCTTTACAAAGAGATCTTAAAGGTCCCCACTTACGCTTAGATCGGGGCACATAATAACGTAACTTTTTACTTCTAGGGAGATGTTGTCAAACCTAAATTTTTTTCGCTTATTAAAGAGTTTTTCTGTTAGAGATGGTTCTTTAATATCTAAATAATTTTTTTTAATAAGATAAATAGAAAAATATTGCACGACAGCCCATTTACCTGGAAACTCGTTCGCCATATAGTGACGTTCGTAAAGCCCAAAAATAAAGACTCTCGCGTTTAGAATCCATCTTTTACGCTTAGAAGAATATTGCCGTTTGATTGTTCGAGGTCGTTTTTATAGTAATCGAGAAACGTTCATTTTTTATAGGTGACGCCGTAGAGTATACCTGGCCTCGATTGAACCCCTCCGAGGATCGTCTCGGTAATTACAAAACGTCACTAATCGTATTTTGAGGAAAAGAACGAAAAGTACGTAAAAAAAATCTCAAAGGTACCCTCCTACGGTTCGCTCGGGGCACGAAATAAGGTTACTCTCTTTACTTTTCGAAAGATGGTGCAAAATAAATTCTTTTGTTCCTTAAGCGAGTTTTTCTTCCAGAGAGAAAAACAAAAAAAAAAAAGTTACGGTATCTAAGTCTGTAAAAATTGATAATAATCACTTATTCACATATTGGATATTTATTCTTTTTTCCTCGGAACGTCGTCGTGCATATAGGTGACGTTTTCGTAAAAAGCAAAAGTAAATGACTCTATCCGTTTAGAATACCAGTTTTTAGCCCTGTAGAACGAGTTACGGTGTAAGCTAATAATAAGTTGGCAATAGTGACGTTTTCATCGGAAGCGTTTATAGACTCAAAGTAATAGTCTAAATCAAAACCTCTCTCCAAAAAGTCGACTCGGGAAAATTGAAATTTTTTTTCTTCTCAAATTTCTTAAACTTAGACCTCGACTTCATGAAGATGGTACCATGACTACGAGTAACGTCATTATAGCATTAATAATTATTACTCTAACGATATTTATTCATTACCCTCAAGAATTATTGCCGTTGGTCGTTATCGAGGTACGTTTTTATGGTAATCGAAGAAACGTCACTTATAAGTGATAGGTGACGGTAATCACCGATAGAGGAAACCCGGCCTCAGATGACCCTCCGATGTATGCGTCTCGGTATTTACGAAAGGGCCCCGACCTCGCGCACGACGTCGCTGAACGTATTTTGCAGCAGCGCGGTCGAAACGCCGCTCATCGCGAGAGAAGTCGGATGAAAATTAGGAAAAATTAAGAACATAGAAAAAAATAAACATTAATGGATAAGTGAATACCTTAATATCAATTCTTAATAAAAATATCGAGGAAATTACAAAAACAAGAAAAAAAAAATTTACTTAAAGTTCTTAAATTATTTTTTTCGATCGGGGCACAAAAGAACGTAACTTTTTACTTCTCGGGAGATGTTTCAAATAAATTTTTTCTTCCTTAAGCGAGTTTTTTTTTCGAGGGGAAATTTTACCTTTATATATTATTATTATTTTTTTTTTAATTTAGTCTCCTCAAATTTTGTTTTCAAATGAAAAATAATTTGTTAGAGGTAAATATTACAAAAATGTAATAAACAAAAATATTAAAGAAACAACGCACGACGCACGTTTCCGAGGTAAATGGTGGGCGTCGTGCGATATTTTTTTATTATCTTTGTTTTTTAAATTAGTTCTCTAAAGAAATATTATCGTTAGAAAAATTGGATATTTAGAGGGAGACCAAACTAATAAAAAAATTAATTCTGAATAATAATAATCAGATTCATGAAAATATATTAACATAAAATAATCTTTCATGTGACAGAAAAAATTAAAACTATGTACAATATGTGAATAACTAATTATTATCGATTGTTTACAGATTTATTTTTGTAATCATATTTTTTTTTTTTTGGTTTCTCTCGTGAAAAAAACTCACTAAGAAACAATAAAATTCTATTTTGCGCCACCTCTCGAAAAGTAGAGGTAACGTTTTTCGTGCCCATGAGATGAAACCGTAGGAGGGTAACATTTAATATTTTACGATTGATTTTTAAAGATGTAGCAAAAAAATGCTCAAGCCTATAGGAAAATGGGCCGTCGTCGTAATAGTGAGTTCGTAAAACCAAAATAAATGGACTCTTACGCGTTTTAGAATCCATTTTTTATGCTGTAGAAAGTCGTTAACGTAATAGTAGTTCCTATGTTAAAGTAGTTTAGTAAACCAATATATTGTCGAATAAGGTTCTTAAAATCAAAATATCGCTCTCAAAAAGTCGACCTCGGAAAAAATTGAATTTTTTTTCTTTCAAATTTTAACTTATACCTTTCGACTTATAAAACGGTACAGAATAACGTCACTAATAGATATAATTTAATAGTGACTTAAACGATGATGTTGTCATTGTCGCACTACACTTTAAAATTAACGTAAAAGCAAGAATATTTAAAGTAACCGCTCCTACGGTCACACGTTTCGGCGCAACGAATAACGTTACTGAGAGCACGACTTTTAGCTTTCTCGGAGAAGAGAAGTGTCGCTAAAAATATAATTTTACGTTTCCCTTAGCGAGTTTCTTTTTCGAGGGCAAGTGTACTTTATATATATTAATTTTTTTTTTAATTTAGGTCTCCCTTAAATTCAGTTTTCTATGAAGAAATAATTCTTAGAGGTAACTAAAAAAAACAAAATTAATTATAAAACCTCGCACGACAGCACGTTGCCTTGTTTACCTTAATTTTTTTATAGTTTAAGAAACCCATTACAATTCCATTTTCTATCGTTCTGAAGTTGGTTATGAGGATAACATAAATTAAAAAAAATTAATAAAAAAAAAATTATTACGGAACTATAGTCTGTAAAGAACATAGCTAATAATAAGCATTATCACATATCGGATATTTATGTTTTTTCTTCGGTTTCTTAATTTTTATTAATTCTTATATTATCAGTTGCTATCCTGAATCTATACTATATTTAGTTTATATAAATTTATTTAGATTTAGTCACCGCTTATAAATTCTCTGTTTTTCTACGATACTATATATTGTTTAGAGGTAGACTCAAGATAATAAAACAAATAAAAATATTGCGACGAGCGCCACAATTTAGCGGATAATCATAAGTTCCGAATAGGTGACTGTTACATGGACCCGTTAATAACTCAAAAGGTCTTAAATCAAGAAATCGCGTCTCCAAAAAGTCGACCTCGAAAAAAATTGAAATTTTTTTTCTTCAAATTTTAACCAACTTAAATAACCTTCGACTTCATAAACGGTAAACATGAATAACGTACAATAATAATAAAATTAATACGCTTAACGATAGTATGATCCTTGGAAAATAGTTGCCGCTTTGATCGTTCGAGTCGTGTTTAATGGGAATCTGAAACTAATTATTTAGTGCACGCCGTAGTAGGAACCCCGGGCCTCGATCGATTCCCTCCGAGGAGTCCCTTGCTCGTAGAACGAGACAGGTCACGATCGTATTTTGAGGAAAAAACGAAAAGTTAACGGAAATTTATGATGAAAATGGAAAAAATAATGAGAAGTAGAAAAAATAAACAATCTAATGATAAGTGAATACTCTGAATATCAAATTTTAAGTATAAATAGATACGACCGTAAAGAAATCTTAAAAGGTCCCCACTTAGCTTCGGATCGGGGCACAAATCAAGTAATCTTTTTACCTATCTCGGGCGAGATGTTGCATAATATAAGTTTTTCGTTCCTTAAGCGAGTTTTTTTTCGAGGGAATAAGCTGAAATTTCCAGAGTAATAATCTGTTCTTTAATTAGTATTTCCCTTAAATTCAGTTTTCATATGAAAATAATTTTAAAGTAACTAAACAAAAAATGTAACTAAACAAAAAAATAATTAAAAACAACGCAAATACACCATTTCCTATATGCTTTGAGGGATTTTTTGCTACTTTTTATAAAAAATAATCGGTAAAATAATATTAAAGAGGTACCCCTCTACGGTTACACCGTCGGGGCACGAAATAACAGTCACTCTCTAGCTTTTCGGAAGAATGGTGCAAAATAAATTTTTGGTTTCTTAAGCGAGTTGTTTTTTTTACGAGAGAAACCAAAAAAAAAAAAAATTACGGAATCTTAGTCTGTAAGGAATTGATAATAATCAGTTATTCACATATTGGATTATTTTTTTTAACTTCGTTCTTAATTTTTCTAAAGTCTAATTATTATCATGTTTATTAACGAAATTTATTAATATATCAACTCCGATGAAATGTTTATGTCCAATAATGCCGTTTTACTACGATAAATAGCTTTCTTAGAGGTAACTAATATTAAAAGAAAGTCAAAACAATATTAGTAATATTGCACGACGCCATTTACCTCGGAAACGTCGTTCGTCTTATAGTGACGTTTCGTAAAGACGCCAAATAAATGCCTCTACGCGTTTAGAATCCATTTTTATGCATAGAACTGTCGTTAAGCGTAATAATAGTCCCAATAGTGACGTTTCATATCGGAACCGTTTATAACTCAAAAGGTTTAAATCAAATCGCTCTCCAAAAAGTCAATTAGGAAAGAATTAAAATTTTTTTTCCCCCAATTTTAACTTAAATTTCAAAGTTATACTTGGACGGGAAAAGACGTCACTAATTATAATGATTAATATGCTTAACGATAGTTCAGTTCATCCCTGAAAATATGCCGTTTGATCGTTCGAGGGTCGATTTTATGGTAATCCGAGAAACGTCTTTATGATTTATATGTGACGCCGTAGAGGATATCCTTGGCCTCGACGGATCCCCCTCCGAGATCTGCTCGGTAATTACGAAAACGTCACTATCCGTATTTTGAGTAAAAAAACGAAAAGTTCACGGATAAAGTAATGATGAATTTAGGAAAATTAAGACATAAGAAAAATTAAACAATTAATGATATGTGATATAAATCAATTAATAATATAAATATCGAAAGTAAAGAAATCTAAAGGTCCGAACTTACTGCTGCGATCGTGCAAAACAAAATAACCGTAGAATTTTGTTACTATCTCGGAAAGATGTTGGCAAAATAAATTTATTAATGAGTTAAGCGAGTTTTTTTTTAGGGCAAGTGTATCTTTAATATAATAATTATTATTTTTTTTAATTTAGTCTCCCTTAAATTGGAGATTTCTATGAAAAATAATTTTTGAGGTGCGTTTAAAAAATGTAACTAAAACAAAAAAGTATTATAAAAGAAACAACGCACTATGCCCCATTTCGCTATAGGCTGTTAAGCGATTTTTTATGCTACCAACTTTTAAAATTAAACGTAAAAACAATATCTAAAGTTCCGCTACGGTTCACTGGGGAAGTCAGAAATTACGTTACTCTCGTACTTTTCGGGAGATGGTGCAAAAATAAATTTTTTGTTCCCTAAGCGCGTTTTTTTCCCAGCAGAAGACAGAATAAAAAATAGATAAATGATCGGGTAATTCTAAAGATCTGTAAAGAATGTTGATAAATACTCAGATTTTTCTCACATATTGCGAATATTATGTATTTTTTCTTTCGATTCTGTAATTTTTCTCTAATAGTCCTTTGAATTATTTATCATGGAGTCTAGTACTAAAGTATTATATTTATAATTATTTTTTTCTTTTATATGAATAACCGTAACTTTTACTTCGGCGAGGATTCAGTAATAAATTTTTCCGGTTCCTTAAGCGAGTGTTTTTTTCGAGGGCAAGTGTATTTTATATATATTGATTTATTTTTTTTTATTGTTCGTCGTTCTGCACTTATAATTCAGTTTTCTATGAACAATAATTTTTAGAGGTAACTAAAATAAAAAATGTAACTAATATATACAGATAGTAAATTAAAAAAACAACGCAACGGACAGCCCATTTTCCCTTATAAGGTGCTTTGAGCGGAGTATTTTTTGCTACAGCTTATGACAAAATAACTGTAAAATATATAAGATGTAAGGTCCCTCCCCGGTTCGCTGGGGCAGCGAAAGTATAACGAAATATCTTTCTCTCTTCTGTCTGGGAGATGGTGGCAAAATAATAATTTTTATGTTCCCTTAAGCAGAGTACCTCTCCCCGAGAGCGAACGAAAAAAATTACGGAATCTGAGAAGGTGCTGTAAAGAATTCGTGTATGCATGTGTTTAACATGTGGATATTTATTTTTCTTTCAGTGATCTTATTTCTGATTTACGTTTTCCATTTCTATCTTTTCCGTTCTATTACTTATTTATTTATTATTAATTTTTTTTATAGTTTAGTCCTTCCCTAAATTCCATTATTCCTAACGACGATAAAGTCATCTATTTAGAAGGTATATAGCTGAAATTATAAAAAACATTAAATACAAATAGGTTAGCACGCGAGATGACACAATTCTACCTCGAAAACGGAGTCGTGCGTCATATAGTATCGTTCCGGTAAAGAGCCAAAGTAGAGTCTGACTGCTACGGCGTTTAAAATACCATTTTTACGCTTAGAACGTCGTTGCGTAATAATAGTTTCCATAGATGACGTGATTCAACCTGGAAGAACTCATTATAAGTCAACAAGGTCTAAAAGCAAAATCGCCATCTCAAATAAAGTCGAGCCTCGGGAAACAAGTTGGAATTGTTTTTTCTTTTAAAATTTTATAACGTAGACTCTTCGAGCCTAAGAAATGGTACAGAATAAACGGTCACTTTTCATAATAAGGTTAATTACGCTTAACGATGAGTTCATTCCCTCAAAATATTGGCTCGTTTGATCGTTCGAGGTCGTTTTTGATGGTATCGACGAACACGTCATTTATATACTATAGTGT
>JABUQX010132307.1:0-32333 GCA_015478945.1 Trachelipus rathkii
AGAGGGAGAATATTTCCCTCCACTCTCTACATGCTCTCTTCAATACCGAAATATATAACTCATGTCAAGAAAAAAGTGATGCTGAAGAAAACCAAGGCAAATTTTTAAAATTTCTTATCATGTGCTATAACTGTATTCTAATTACAATTGGAGTTATTAAATAAATAAAAACTGGTGCATTCTACCAACAGGTAATAGATTTATTTGGCGTTACAGGTTGGCTTAATATACTTAACTCAAATAATATTACAATAACCAAATTTTTCGCTCGCTCGTGTCTCTCGTCTCTTTCCTGAATTCAGTCTTTTGATACTGTTAATCTGACTGGTGTGATCAACTTTTGCTGATATAGGTGATATGAGATAAAAGTATCTCTCTCTCTCTCAAACACTAACATAAATGATATATACATTGTGCTAATACTAATTTACTTACTCCAATTGACTGTGGTCTTGGCTTAATATATACTTTGAACACAGAATACTACGTCTCTTAGCCCTTTCTAATCCTCTATGATCGAGATGGACTACCTGCGTCCGCCGATTACTCTCTCGTCTACTGTTATATGCAACGTAAATCACTTAGAACATACGCATGATAAAAAAAGTATAATACATATCATTCGAAGGTCGCATAATACATGGTTACTTTTCTTCTACAAGCGCGCTTCTACTTGAGTGTCTGGAATCAATCACGTTTTCTCAACTCGGGTCTCATGTTAACAATCATAGTGCAATATATCTCAGTCTTGTCACTGAAAGATGAGGAAGTATAAGCACTAAACAAAGCTCCTAATTTAGTACGGATACATTCTTGTTGCTGACACTCGTTCGTATTTTTATCTAATGGCGAGACAGCTGCATAAATTCATATAACTGACTTTGCACGGATGATCAACCTGAACTATCTCAATCTTCGGCTCTGTCATCAGAACATGTATAATCATCTAACATACATGGTTACACTCATCTCTCTCTCCTCTCTCTCTTCTCTCGAGGAATGGCATCCATCTCTTCTCTGCTGCTGCTATTAAGTATACCAACAAACTCTGGAATCTGAATAAACTCGCTATGCTGCGCTCTCCACTCGCTATACTCTCTAAATAAAATTATTAAATACCAAATGGACACACTGCATCACTTTTTCAGTAACCCAATCATCCATTTAACCGAATCTCACTCACTCTCGTTCTATATCTCTATACGGATACTCGTTCATCTCATCTACTAGTCTTTAGTATTCACTATATCTCAGTATATCTCTCTCTATATCTATCTACTATATCTCCTATCTCTTACTACTTCATCGTCCACTATCTCTCATTACTAAAATATGGTAACACTTAGACTTCTCACTATTATTAACGCCTCATCTTTACTCGCACTGACGTATCTCTTACATATATGGAACTGAGCTATACTTCTTAACTATATACCCGTAGATACTACTATATATTATATATCCTCTATCTATATATATATCGCAGTATATATATTTTATATTTCATTTATTTGTTATTTATTTTTCTTTTATCTTTTAAATTATATAACATCTAAAATACTGGTATACAATTTGACATATTTGAGTGTAATATCTTTATTATCATTTTATACTTTATTCTACCTATCACTCTCATTTCTTTACTTATTATCTCTTCACTTTGTAATCTCATTCTCATTTTAATGGCAAAACCAAGATTTAAACAGAAAAGTTCGTTTGAAAATTTTTTTCCTTCGATTTGAACGGCTCTCTTACTAGTTTTTAATTAATGTATGGAATGACCCAAAATAGAAAAATCAAAATTTTCTTCGACTCAAGTAGAGAGCTCTAACCCCAATCTCCTAATAATTCTCATTAAACACAATAGTTTTTTAATTTTGAGAATGACAGATTTGAAATTAAAACATCTATAAATACAATAGTCCTCTTAAAAAATTACAATAAATCTAGAATAAAATAAGAACATGGTTGATATTCTATTCCTACTTTTGTAAATTTGGGCTCTGTCCTTTAGGTGTGACGACAATCAACTTATTTAAAAAAGTGCAGAAGAAATGTCTTTCTCTTACACTTTACGGTTTTAATTTCCACCCTTTGGAATGTCTTTTAAGTGAGAGACTAGTAGCTGCGTTAATCATGCGGTAATCTGCGCAATACTACTCTAACTCCTTTCTACTGTCATGGTCTACTAGGAGTCACATTTATGCTTTCTTTCATCACCGTGACTTACATCTCTCTCAATCCCTACTCGGAGACTTCTATACAAGTATGATTGATCACTTTTGAGTCTCTTCTATGTCATTATATCAATAGAGTTGTTCGGCGAAAATAGTCCTAAATGGAGAGCTCAGAATTTCCTTTTAATGACATGGAGCAAACCTAAAAATTCGAACGTTTTTACTTAATACTTTTCCAAACCTCGGTATCTATCAGACTTAAAAGTATAGGTAAGCAGAAAGTTTGGAAAACGATGAAGTCAAATATTTCTATTCCAATGCTGCTTCTCGCTATAACTATCGTGCCAACAGTGGCGAAACGCACTCTACGCTCACGGTAAGTCCTAATGTCCGTATCTGAGGATGGCGCGTGACATATCTTACTCTCTCAATTTGTCTGTCACGTCAACATCTTTTTTTTCAGGAAAACGCTGGACTACTCCTTCGATTCTTTCGTCCTCTCTCTCCGCTCAGGACATCTCGCGTTCTGCAGATGGATCTGTGCGTCTCTCAGTCCAAACATATAACTGATGTCGTTAATGCTCTCTCAAGGGATGTAGCGCGGAAGCAACCTCTCTCGTCTCTCTACAATGACAGCTGCTGCTTTTTTCCGAAGCTCTCCTCTCCCTCTCGTCCTTGGACAATGGGAGCACTGCCCTCCCTTACCGACTCTCGGTCTCTCTCTTCTCTCAAACTGTTTTTCCATCGATCTTCACACAAAAGTCGTTGAAAGTACCCCCACCACCAATCTCCTTTTGCAAAGACTGCAGCAGGACTGCTGTCATGTCTCTCTCTCTCTCTCTCATTATAATGAGGACACTGGTCTTTCGAACTCTCCGGTCGCATACCTTCTCCTTCGAGGAGGGCTCATGCGACACGGGTATAACACCTTCACAAAGTCACATCTTTTGGTGTTGTGAAATCGTAATGTTCAGATGACGATGCGCAGTGACGTCCCTGCTTTTACGGCCCGTTCCAACAAAGTCCACAATACACTTCTCGAATGGTCGCAAGGCTCGTTGACGCCCAGACTTAACTGCTATGCTCAATCTTAAATATACTCCCTGGACAAAGTCTAGAACTCTCTTTATCTATTTTCCGAACTTTCTTCCCCTTGTACACTTTCAAACTCAATATACCGAGACATCTCAGCTTTTAATTTGGTTCTTGTTCTGGGTCTTTCCAGAACTCTGGGTTAATTTGGTAAAAAACAAAAACAACAAAAAAAACCTTAATAACAAATAAATATTCACAAACTATATAGAACAGTATTTTTGAACTAAATAATCCTTATAAAAATGTTAAAAATATTATTAACACAACATACCAAACACTGATAAGATTGCACAAGAGGCGTAACCCCCGTAAATAGTACTAGAGACGTAACCCCCGCAAAATAGTACTAGAGACGTATCATGTACAAGAGTTTCTCAACCTCCCTCAATAGACAGACAAAGTTTAATAATGGTTGTCTAATAAATTTCGCAATTATTCATTATTAATTGACACTTACATTTTAAGTAAACTTTACACATAAGGTTTTTGCATCAGTAAATAGTTTTTTGAATCATTTATTAACGTTAAGACAAAAATAAAAAACAGTAAGAACAATAACATTAACACTTACGTAACTTGAACAAAAGAAAGTTAAAGTATTTTTACAATATCCTTTTTATTTATAGTACAAAATATAATTAGAGAATGGACGCCATATTTGTTCTAATAAAAAAAATCCTAGCCTCAAATTCATTCATTAACAGCATTTTATTTTCTTAATCAATCAACTGCTATAAATACACCATGACACATCTGCTGCAAAATGCTTACATATGAACAAATGCATTTCGTTTTTTATATATTTATATGCAATGCCATATTATATACTGCTCGAATATCTCGTATTTACAGAAAACAAAAGATGTTTGGTACAGCCACTTTGTAGACCCAGTTATTTAGAATTAGTGCCACCAATTTTATGTATGTGTTATCATAAGACTCCATTGTTATAAGATAAGAGAATAGGACAAAAACTTTTACGCTGCTTTAGTCCACTTTTAAATCTAAACATATCAAGTTTTAATGATTTTTTCAGTGTAGTAAGTAAATACTTCTTA
The DNA here is from genome assembly GCA_015478945.1 of Trachelipus rathkii. Taxonomy (NCBI): domain Eukaryota; kingdom Metazoa; phylum Arthropoda; class Malacostraca; order Isopoda; family Trachelipodidae; genus Trachelipus; species Trachelipus rathkii. Next base: position 4,331 of record JABUQX010132307.1, read on the forward strand.
TAACATTATCTTTCATAAAGCTGACGAACAGGAACGAACCAGATCTTGTTACCATATATTATTATTTTCAAACTTCTGACTAAAAAATCGAAGTCGCCATTATGAAAAGTTATAATCACAAACCCATGAAAACTACAATTTGCCGTTGATGCTTTGATGTTGTTATAGTAAACAAGGAAAACGTCTTTGTCGATATTGAAATGTTTATGAATCTCTTCGATGACTGTGTGCAGTAAAATATCGTTTGCGTAGTCACCAACTTAATATAGCAAAGCCATGAACTAAGTAGACCTTTCGAATAAACCTTGATATCTTGTCAAGTCGTTCAACTCTATTTATAGTAAAGATTTAGGTTGGCTTCGTCTCTACAGTAGGGTGGAAATTATGAATTCTTTTCTTCTAAGTTAGACAGTTAATGAATTTACAGTGTTAAAATCTTAAAACGTGTATTTATTATTATTATTATTATTATTATTATTATTATTATTATTATTATTATTATTATTATTATTATTATTATTATTATTATTATTATTATTATTATTATTATTATTATTATTATTATTATTATTTTCTTAATATATTTGCTTGCCATTTTTGATTTTGTATACTTTTTCTTTATTTTTGTTTTTTTTTACTATTTTCGTTAGAAATAGTAAATAATAAATTTTTTTTCTTAGTATTTCGATAGGAATAATTATCTAATAAATATTAGAGTACGACTCCATTACAATGACGTTGGCTTATTTTCTGAGTCAAGTTCTGTCCTAGCGGGGAAAGGGGTAAGGGGAACCCGCTGAAGGGGGGATGCGAAAACTCCGAATCATGAATATTCTATGAAACTTTCTTGAAGGACTTTTAGATACTTTAAGAAATTATAAACATCGATTCATCAATCAGAATGGATTTTCAATCAAATATCCAACGTCAGATTAAATAATGATTAAAAATCAAAATGGGGTTTAAGGTTTCATGATTTCTGATACATAAGGCAATGTTTATCCCTAAAATACCAAAGGAATAATATTTGATAACTCAGAATATTATTAAGGATTAAAATATTGCCGATCATCATTACCTGGAACGGGTACAAACCCACTCGGGCGATCAATCCTGGAATAACTCGGACATGGCAATTTAACGAAAAAAAGTAACGGTTAAAATTCGTTAAGGATGGTTATTAACCGGACTAATTTGTTAATGGATTAATTTAACAATACATACAACACCACCACAAACATAATTTTTCAAACTAATTAAAAAACTTAGTGTTGTTCATCATGCATATATAAATTATAATATATACTATATATATATAATATAATAATGATTATAAATTATTATAATATATATTATAAATCTATATAAAAATTATCAATATATTAACTAATAATAATATACATATAGTACATAAATAAACCTAATTATAATATATAAATACAAATATATATATAAATAACATTATATATATATAATATAGTCTTATAACAAGATTATTATTATCTAGTACAAAATAGACGAATTAATAATATAAATATAATATAATAATATAATTATATATAATATATATAGTATTATATTATAAAATATATATTAATTAATATAAGATATTAATATAATGTATAATATAATATAGATGTATAATATTATAATAAATATTATATAAATTAATACTATTATATATTTATATTATAATAATAATATATATATATAAAAATTAGATAAGTAGATACTCACTTGGACGGGATGAGAGAGTAAGATTGGCTGATGGTCGCGGAACCAGACAATTTACAATCTTAATGGTTTTGACAACTTTGGTATTTTGAACTCTTCTAATAGACAGCAGATTACTCCTCTATCAAACCAATTCTTTCTTTGGTAATTATAAAATTAATCAGTAATAAGTAAATATAGAGGAACAATAAAAACTACCTTTAACGTCTTATCCCTAATGCAGGGTAACACCGGGGACCACAGGAGGAAACGAACTAAGGTGTCCGGCCTACCCAAAACCAGCGCCACCAATACAGGTCATCATAGTGCGTGTATGTTAATTCCTGGGGCCCTCGCAGGTAATAAAACTTCACCAACTGCTACGCGGAGATTAATAAGAAGGTCATCGGCAACATATGTCATGCAACCTATCTCACTTAAGACAATTTTTTTACAGGAATCACCCATTTTTATACCTACTGCATTTCTCAATATAATGACATTATTTGATACTTAGGTCTTACGGGTTCGGATTTATCTACAAGTAGAACTAGAGGGTCATTTAATTAATTTAATAATCATCAAAAATCCGTCTGTCGAAACATAACAAATATAAACTTACGATCTCATCAAAGTAAAATTATATTTTACTATATTCGTTGACTTAAACTATATATAATATATAACAAACCGAAATCTTATATTCCATCAATCATTCGCAACTCTGCTATATTACAATGAACAGGGTTGTACTAAAGGAAAAAGAGGTAAGAACGGAAGAAAGATATGCATCCTGCTTTAAACTGCGACAGGACCAAGATCAATGACGAGATGGCGTAGAAGATATATGGGTAGAGAAACTGGACGGGTAAAACAAAAGGTCTTGATCATCAACATATTAAGGTAGAGGCATGAGAACTAACAAAATGAACTAAAGGATGAATTAGAGAAGATGGGAGATCTACAATATTGGGATAAGAAACAGGGTAAAATAAATAAACGGGTTGAAATGTGTAAACCTTAGTGCTAGATTGAATGGGAGATAAGACGAAGATGGAAACGAGATCCAAGATAGACACCAACACGGGGGGGGGAAACGAAACAAACGATGCCTAAAATAGAGAATTGAAAATAAAACACTACAAAACTACCAAAACGAATGGCGGTTGTTGAAGGATACTATACCAGTGGAGAAAGGACATAAGGCAATCTATGTAAACAGGAGGTATATAGCAAGCTAAGGATTAGCAAAAATGGAGACGCAAAGAGAGGATTTTAATACATGAATAGAAGTATGGAACTAAATTCATGTGCTAACTAGAACAAACATTAGTTATTATGCATGAACATACTACTATAATTATATAAATTTAAAAGATAAGGGGAAGAAAATAATTACTATAAGAAAAGTATAAATAAGAAATACACTGAACTTAGAGCGTAGAATAGTTATCAAGCGTTTTCGATGGCAAGAATTCGCGAAAAGATTAAAAAAACTTATAATTGAAAGGCGCAGTGGAAAACGATTAGATGACCATGGGTTAAAGAAAAAAAAGTCTTAAAAAAAAGTCAACTTAATTCACTCTCATTAATATATTGCAATCTTGCTTTTGTGCTTGTGCATTACGCGATCGTAAAACATTTTACCAACACATCGACTCATTGACGAAGTCCATGAACGACGTTAGGTCATTACAGAAGTAAAGATATTATAAATAATAATAATAATATATTAAGTAAATACATATATATAATAATAGATAAGATATATATATATACTACAAGAAAAATAATAATATTAATTAATATATATATAAACCCTAAATGAAGTATCTATCACTACTATATATATAATTATACATATGATTATATAAATAAAGAGTTATATATATATATATATTATAGATAATATATATCATATATATTATATATAATACTAATATATATATAATACTATATAATATACAGGTTACATAACTACACACCCCACACCCTTACAATAACATCTAATACACGCCTCCGAGCGTAAACGTTCATGAAGAATCATGCTACCGAGTTTATTACACATACCAGAGAAATAAATGCATTTTTACATATAAATATACTTCACCCTCACCGCCTTTCGCTTCACCGTTAACTGTTCTGATACTCGCTACCCTCAACCTTTCGCTTACTTCTCGTCGTCATCCGCAACCAGGCGCACACCGAGCCGTTAACGAGCGCACCGAGCCCTTCCCGCACCCGGCCGGCCCCGCCTTATCGACCACGCTTTGCTTTTTCTTCGGACAGTGCACGCATCCAGAAAGGAGGTTATCTTCCCCACTCTACCCCTTTACTCTTCACCCCCGCTAAAGACTATATCAAATGCAAGAATCGGATACAAGCTTCTTCCTTTTTGCTTCCACTACGCTCAGGCCAATGGGTCGCTTCTTAAAGCCCAGCCGAAGGGTCGCCTCAAGGCGAGATAAATAGAGCTAAAAATACTAAATGCTCTTAATATATAATAATATATTAATAAATATATATAATATAAATAATAATAATATATAATATATATAATAATATATATATCCTGTATATATTTACCATTTACATTTCAATTATAATTTGAAAGGACCTTTTCTTCACGCTAAATACCTTTTCTCACCGCTAAATACCTTGCTCGATACGGAACCGATTAACCGACAGCAAAGATTGACATGCTCTGAATACCACAGATAACGAATAGCCTTTGGGTTCAATCCTAGAAAGGGAAATTGCCTCAAGGGAACAAGGCAAATAATGCATTATTACTAATAAATATATATAATTATATAATATTATATAAATAATATATAATATATAATATATATATATACATTAATAAATAATAATATATATAAAAATATAAAATTGCTCTACCACTACAGGGACAAGGAAATAATGCATATATAGAGTTATAACTATAATATATAATAATATATAATAATATATATATATAAATACAAGTATAATTATATATTAGTATATATAATATAAGACCATAATAAAATCAGGTTCTTCAACACTCGCGACTTACAATTTACTATACGACTACTACTGACTATACTACGACTACTGACACACACACACACACTACAACAACAAATAAAAAGGAAAAAATCATTATTATTGTATATATATAATAAATATATATATATAAATATATAATATATATAAGCGTAATATAAAATTGCTATTAATATCGATATAAAAGATATTGTATAATATATATAATAATAAATAGCAAAATTAATATACTATAAATAAATAATAAGTAATAACAATATATTAGTGATCAGCGATAGCATATTTTTCACACATAACGCTGACTTACATATAACTAACTATAACATATATATAATTATAGAATATAAATATATAAATATAAAATATAACTAAATAAATATCATAGATAGATATATATACATATAGATACAATAAGTATATTATAAAATTATATATATATAATATAAACATAATATATATATATATATATACTTACCTCAAAAATACATAAAATCCTTATTTGTTTGTAAACATTAAAACAAAAATAATAAAATTAAAATATAGGATATATGTTAATATATAAATATTTAATATTATTATCAATAACAATTATTATATATATGATATATATATAATATAAATCTAATAAATTTCGATTTTTAGCCACAACTATAATACAAAGTGTGTTACCGAGGTGCGGGGCAGGGAGCCTACCAAGCACCCAATAACCTCTCTTCGCAACTCCGCCTAATGAAAGAGATTTACAATGGAATTATTGATATCTTGCACTGCGTAATGAAATTCAATATAAAGAGAGTTGTGCTTAGAAAAAATTAATTTGGCTAAGCCTTTCTGGCTGAGAGTCTAGTTCTCTTTCAATTATTGCCACAGCTAAAATACTCCACTTGAACACATTCAGACAGGGCCAAGTATTCATCCTTGCAAGTTTACTCAACTGTAACTTGCTAATTTCCACCACTGATATGGATCATCAATTGGTACAAGTCTCTTTTCTCGGAATTTAAATCATTCTGTACACTCTTGGTAATGCATGGTTGCTTCATCCACGGACTGAGAAATCCTTCCATGAATACTTTTTCGGGACTACTTTAGAGGTATGTGTCGTGATTTTCGTGTTCTTTTCCTTTAGATCGTGGCCGAATAATAGATCTGGTTGGATTGAAGTCTTAGTTTCAACTGCAAAACAAAGTGAGCTATTAACTTGTTTTCAAACATGTACTAACAAAACTGCTTTACAACGGGGACAAGTAGTGCAAAGTAATGAATCCAAGTCACCGAACCAAACGTTTTCTATCTCAAATATTACACTTCATTTTTTTAACCATCATCATTTCTTTGAAAGGTCAAAATGCTTCTTAATCTGAGATAATGTATGTTACACTCGCAGACAGCGAATCATAGAGGCCGATTTTTGTAAAGTTCGTCAACTGTTCGATTAGTTAATGCACGTGGATATGCATCCACTTCCGCATTATACGAAGTAACTTATGGGAATAGGAACTGGGTACAATCACTAAAGCTTTGCCAAACACCAATTCTTATTCTCATCATAAAGGTGTACATCAAGCGATGGAAAAGTCTTGATACAAACGATGGAAAAATGAAGACGTTTGAATCCTCACTCATTTGAGCGCTTGGGGCGTCAAAATGAATTCATACTCAAATATTTTATTAAAATAATCTTTACCAAATCTCCACAATAAATATCCGCAACATCCGCAAGGGCAAAGCGGGCGGATCGGCGGATCTTTAATAATGATGCGAGTCTCCGCGGAGCGAATGCGGATGTTAACTTCAAGCACAATATTTATAATTAAATAATATTATATAATATATATAATATAAACATATATATATATTAATAAATATAATATATATAATAAAGTATATATATAATATATAATGTAAAGTCTTTTGATTTTCAATCTCTTCACGGGACAAGGAAATAAAGCCATTATATATAATAATATAATATTATCATTAATATAACGTAATATATATATTATAGGTATAATAGTTTAATATCATTACTATAATAATAATATAATAATATATATAATTTGTGGAAATAATACATATATTAAATATAATATATATAGTAAATATATAATAATAATATAAGTTATATAATAATATAGTATATTTATAAATATAACATTATAATCAAATATAAATGAATATAAGTGAAGTAATTACTATAATTATATATACTATAAAAATCATATATATCTAGATATATTATTTATATAAAGATATAGATATATATATAAGCATTAATATATCTTAATATATAATAAGATATATCTATATAGTAATATATAATTATTAGATATATATACAGTATAAGGTTCTTCACCCTTCGGAGCGACTTACAATAACTGACGACCTCAACTAGTACGCCACTACACTACTTACTACTGACTTACTACTAATAAGACACAGCTACGGGGCACTACAATTACTATACTACTATGACTACTACTTACTGCAACTATACTTACTTAACTACATTCACAACTACTACCTACTTACTGTCGGACTAACCAATGACTAATACAACTACTTACAACACGAATTAAGAACAAACAACTATATTATATTATATATTTATATGAATTATAAATTATTGATTAATTGATAATATAATTAATTATTTATTATTATTATAAGGATTATACCATTAATGATTATATTGATTATAGATTATATACGAAGATAACTAAAAACTCAATGCCAACATCACAACAACAACAAAAACAAAACGCATATTATAATTATTTATTTATGTATAAAAATAATATAATATAATTATATATATATATATCATATAATATATATATATTTATATATATAAATATATATATATAATAATATTATATAAATATATATATATCGTGTATAATATTATATATTTTATATATAAAATACTTACTACAGATATATAGAAGAAAGGGATTCATCTAATAATTTCTAAAGTAGATAATCGTAAGTATAATAAGTATATATATATAATATTTAAGAGGGTTAATGTACTATCGTACTTAATATATTTAATATATTAATTAATATTTCTATACTATATAAATAATTATAATATAGATAATAAAAAAAATGTACTACTACTATAAATACTATTAATATAATATTATAAAATATAAAATATATAGATCGTAGGTACGTACTAGAGGCATTAGTCTCCGGTACCGACATACTATCCCTGCCCAACCCCTCACCACGCCCTATTAACACTAAACCACAACAGCAGACATTCAACATACAACTACTAACACTTGCCACACCACTCCGCCGCCGCATTAATAAACACCCAAATTCTGGTCATTACTCCTGAAACAGACCACCACAACAGCCCAACCTTATCATCGCCACCCGAACCGAACCAACACGCCCTCCGAAGATCACCTCAAACCCCCCCTATCGAACAAAGCTCTACCAAATCATCCTTGGCGACAACTATCATCCGACAGCAAAGCCACACGGGGGGCCTTGGTAAGGACTCCACCGATCCCCGGGCAACCGTATCGCTATAAGAATGAAATCCCTGAATCTCCTTAACCCAAAAACCCACCACCAATCCCTCATAACACAATCTCCCAGACCTCACCAGACTCACATTTGGTTCCTTACCTCGCCTACATCACAGATCACACTCTGCAACAAGCACAACACCTGACCCTATATACAAAATCCAATCAAATCTCCCTATTCCTGCCATACTCTGCTCGAGTCTCTTCCCACCTCACCAAAACCCGCGCCAAAAAAGATCCTACCTACATTTTACCAACTACCAAAAAAGCCTAACTGACAGACATTTCTTAACCATTTTGATCCCATAGAACCACACACCCCCATACATACAAACAACATTAAACCTTCCATCATTCCATTAACAAACACAATCCAAATCATCCAACCTCTTATCACACAAGACACAAAATTGCCACAATCCAACTCCCCCCGAAATCATCAACTTAATTAAACAAAGACAACGCCCTCCCGAAAACTCAGGACCATACATTCCTACATTAAATCAAACACAAATCAAACTCGTAGCCATACCACTTCAAGATCTCAATCAGCGAACCACTGAACACATAAACAAATAACAGTAGATACCTACAAAAAAACAACACGCATGAAATAAAGAACCGCAGTACAAAAAAACTAAACAAACCACAACTACCCCCTCCTACACACTCCCATACTGCCACAACACCCTCCTTCCCAAAACAACAAGTCAAACTTCGGGGGCAAAACACTACGACAATACTCCCGTAAAACCTACCCCTCATTAAGGCTAACAAAAAACAACTCAAAACTTCCCCAGATCACTACCCCCACCTTCTTAACACCAAACAATTAAAGACAATCAACCCTTAAAATTCACATCAGCAACAGGACCAGAACTCAATCTCAAACTGACAATAAACACCTAGAGCAAAGCAATTCTTCTCATCACAGAAGATCTAACAAATCGGAAAACTCAATTTATAACCCCAATGGAAACAAGCGTATCATTACCCCAAAATTGAAACCTAAAAAAACCCAATCACCGCATCCCCCCTACGCTTAATACTCTCTCCTCCACATCACAAACGGCTTGGGGAGAAACAAAAAAAAAAATACTCCCACACTATCACCGCCAGAACCAACAGTGATTTAAAGGAAACATTCAACACGAACAGCCCTCAACCTTCCCTCACAGAACACATAATAATGCTCAACCATCCCATCAAGACAGATCCATACTTACAGCCATGACATTACACAAAGAGACCTTTACACGGGGTTCCCACATCATAACGCTATATCAAAAAAATTCTCAATCCCCCTAGAAAACAATGAAAAAAGGCTTCAAATTTCCTTACCAATAAACGCCAAAGTCCCCCATAAAAACACCCTCTCACACTCCACTCAACTGGCAAAACGGCTTCACCACAGGCCCATCTCTCTCCATTGCCCTCTCAATCTCTTTACAGCGTCTGGCCACCCTACCCGCCAACATCCACCAACAATTACTTACCATAGTAAACCTCTAAGTCTCATTCCCAACATCCACCTGTAAACACCTTGCCCACCTGTCGCGCAGTGCACACCCAGAAGAATACCTACAATAAAACTCGCACCACCAAAACTACATCCCCCTTAAATCCCCCATACCCTCCCTAACACTGACCGGCGACAATTCTCCTCACCAACAGATATGAACAACAGACCCCTCCCCTAACAGAACCCAAAAAATATTAGTACCACTTCGACACATGACGTTCTCCCCCGACATCGACCAAATTACTTCCTCAACCCTACGGAAATTAAATTAAACACCCTCCCAACTCTCTCCCAACACAACTGTCAGCGACAGAAAACACACCTCACCACAATCAAAACTAAACAACCCACAGCAACAAATATAACTTATGCCTCGCGCCGCGTGTCCCAAAGCACTATCACAAACCAACACAAAAATCGCACACACCAAACTATGCACCGTAAGAAACATGGGGGAGACAAAACAACCCTACCAGCATTTACAGACAGACATTCCTCCTGCCCATCCTACCCACTTGACATGCAGGACCAATTTCCAGAAAACACTCAATTCAACCCATCCATGCCACCAAATACCGCGCACCCCCACGATCACAGACTTAAAATCCCCCCCTCCTCATGACTTAATAATGACAGACCATTGTAATTTCCTCCCCCACCCCTCAAATATCTTGCCTCTCACATCCATACCCAGTAAAACTACACATACTACAACATCGCCTCCAATATACCATACTAACACTGTCCATCTCGCACACACTCCTACATGGAATAAACCGGGCCATAAGAAAACAAACTAACACTCGGCGAGCAGATCAGTGCCACCCACTCAAATCTATCAATATAAATCAGATCAACAACAACGTAAGTCCCTCCATTGCACACGATTCTAACCGACACCAAAGACACTTCCTCTGGAGTGCCCCGCCCTCAGACGCTCCCCGACACCGTTGTACTCTACTCTGACCTGGAATCCGCCCTAAAGCGGTAGCCCGCTTCTGAGCGTGGGTGGCCCCTAAAAAGGTAACAGGCAAAATGTAGTATAGATAGTATATATATGAATAATAATAAATATATATAAAATATACTATAGTATATAATATATATTAAATAGTATTATATATAATATATATAATATAAAGCAAGTATAGATATAAACTATACCACAGTACTAAGTTCCTTCCTAACCACTCCACAGTGAATAGAGAAAGAATGCTGTTAATATATATATACCTATGAATTATTATAACATAAATAATATCAATATAATATATAGTTAATATATAAAATAAATAATATTATTATATATTAGAGAGAGATAAATAAGAAAAAAATATAGTTATATTTAATAAATATAAGTAACAGGTAAAAGTTTCTTATAAATTTTACTCACACTACTACTACTACTATTACACTACACCACTACACTTTGAGCGGAACGGACAATACTATCACAAACTATCTCAACATTAACTTGTGTATTAAGGAAACTTGCACAAATACAACTACTAAACGCGACTTACTACTTCAGCTACACAACATACTACTTCAATAACTACACACTACTACCATACGCTCACTACGTCAATGACTAATACGACTATTACATACATCACAACGACAAACACAAAACAACTATCGATATTATTAAATATATTATATTTATATTATTAATCATATGATTAGTTTATTATATATTATATTATGATATATTGATTATAATCAGGACTATATATGTATTATATAAGCATTAGTTTTTAAGAGTTAACTCTCATAACACAACAAAAACCAAAACGCTTATTTATTTCAAATATTTATTATCATAATATTATTATATATTAGATATATTCTAATTATTATATTAAAATATATAATTTTAATTAAAGACATACGAAACTAATGCCGCATCACAAACACTCCAACAAGAACACAACGCCATATTATTATATAATTATATCTATGATTATTATTATAGATAAGTATCGTTGTTTATTCTAAGATAGTTTCATAAATATAAATATTATTAATTCGTATATCATATATATTAATATATTTATATTATTATATAATATTATATGCTAGGATTATACCGCTCGAAGGCGAACACATACAACTTACGACAGAAACAGCAACAACAAACAAATAACCTCATAATACAAACATCACTCCCCCACCCTTACACACGCTGGCACACCCCGATTCCCCCACCACACTGCCAACCGTAACGTACGCAACACACCACGACGTCATGTACATGGTCATGAACGCGTTCGTGAATTTATATTTACATAATACATTTACAATCCAATCAACACACACTACACACACACACACACACACAACACACACGCACACACACCAATACACACAACTATTATATTATTCTATTAAAATAATTATCAAATATTATACATATATTAATTATTATAGATTGATATTAAATATTTATTTTTATCCATAAAATATTTTTCTTCTTTTCTTATTAGGTTTATATTTTCATATTATCAAAGTATCAAATCCTATACAAATATCAATAAAGGACTGGAGAGCCAAATTTTTTACTAATAAACCGCGAAATTGCATAAATAAATATATATATAATATAAAATTAATAATATGCAATAACAATAGAAAACATAATCTTATTATCTATTTTTAAAACCAATATAAATATATAATTAAGTAAGCACACAATAAAACAGCAGCAAACAACAACAATAACAACAACGAACGTTAAGTTACTAAACAGACAGTACATACGATATCACTTAATTATTTAGTACTATTATATTATATGAATTAGATTATTATTATATATTATGAAGTAAAACTTTGATTATCTTATATATATATACTGACCGAACGGTACTATAGTTAAGCATCAGTGATAATAATAAGATAATAAAATATATATAAAGTTATATACTATATCTTATAAAAAAATATAATATAAATTAATATATATATAAATACATATATATATTATGATATAACTAGTAATTAACGGTATATATATAAATATATAATAATACAGTGGCCGCCGGGTCCCATTCGTCGTTCGTTTCTCTTTTCTTTTTTTCTGAAGGGCAAATACAGAGTTACATATGTAGATAAAAAATACTACTATAATCACAATACTATAAAATAATATATAGGAGGTGTAATAAAATTTAAACCGATAAGATATATTCATATATATATATGAAAAATGATATTTTGGTAACTTACATAGTCCAGGAAAAACCTTTTCCTTGTTTCATATATATATCACTGACTGTATTACACAGTTCTTACATTGATTTAATGATGCCAACACATCACTCAAGAAGTAACAAATTTTAATGAAACTAAATCGAATACGAATTCAATAACCCCTAATATAAATCAAACTAGATTTATAAAACACGACAAAACATAATAAAATAACTATAAATAATCATATTCTTATCAAATAGAACTCCACAGCAATCTTACTAGTAAAAGACGAAATGTATTAAATGATTGCCACAGAAGCTATTGTACAAATCCTACAAATCCTTGTTTGTTTTATCATCCACTGCCAAGTAGTCAATATTATAATTGTACGAATATTTCCTAGAGTCAATTATAGTAGTGAGAATACGAATGCCACCATTGCTAATCCCTAATTTATTAGATGTTATTGGGATAGTTATGTTAACAAAATTCTTCTATCTAATACAATATGGTTTTGAAAAACAAAGACTGATACTGACTAAAACGGCAGCACATCCAAAGGCCTTGCCCTATGAGAAAAACGGAACTATTTTGACTCCGAGAATTAACTAATTCGACACCCGATCGCTACTATAAAAAGATCGAGTAGAAAGTTATGCAGCATCTAAAGTTACTTCGAAACGAAATCATTATAATAATATAATATATAAATATATATATATATATAATATATATATATATAATAAAAAATATATATAATAATAAATAAATATATATAAGTAATTATATATATATATAATATTATATAGTATATAATAATAGGCTGACCTTTGTCAATATTCCTCTTGGGTCCAAATAGCCACTACTTGTTACGGGATCCTCCACCCCCCACCCACCCCGCCACTGGATATATAATACTTATTTATTATAATATATATATATAATTATAATTATATAGTATATCAATATAATATAATAATAATTAATATAATATATAATAAATATATATTATAATTATAAGATAATATATATAAAAATTACTATATATATATAGAGGTGCTTCTACAACGAATACAACTACAACTACTACTAACCATAATAACTACTACTACGACTACTACCACTACTACACACGTACACAACCCACTACTACGCAACACTACTATTACTACTAGACACACAATCTACTACACGGGCAATTCAATTAACAACAATGACTACTGCGACACACTACGGGACAACCAACTATCCAAAAACCGACTACTTAGTGGACGCTCACTAACTATACTTACTACTCACGACCGTCTAAACATGAAACTTTCTGGCTACTTAACTACTAGTACAACATATGTACTATAGCTCTAATACATCACTACCATCACGAGTAATACAGCATCAGCGCACCAGGTCCGGACACAACCCAATGATGGAGACTGCATCTTCTGGTAAAAGGTCTGAAATATTAATCGGTGGCCTATTCCACAGCCTGGAGGACACCCATTGGTAAAAAGATCAAAAACACATCGAGTCATAAAGCCTAAAGATCTCTGATGATGGTATCGCACACTCAACATAACATAAAGCTAACACCTGCGGACAAGAATCGAGAAGCAATGCTTATTATAATATTATATATATATATAATATTAAATTGATTAAGTATTATTTATAATTAATGATATCTAAAGTAATTAAATAAGTATTTTAACGCAAAAACAAAAAGTAGTATATATATAATATAAGAATATAAATATATATTATAATGAAATTAATAATATAAATAGGATATATAAATATAAAAGAAAATAATATATAGATATAAAATATAAATAAATTAATAATAAAAAATAGTCATCAACACAGGAGAGGAGAACGGCTTCGTCTTTCAACCTTAGGACGAAAAACACTTGTACATACCCTAAATGCTGTTCTACGGCTGTACAAGAACACGCCGGGCTGTAACCCTTCACACCCTACTACGAACTATCGTCCTTTGTCCGTACGGGACTATCGGTCTTCGTCCTACGGAACTACGTCCTTGTCCTACTGGGACTACAGGTCTCGCCCTTACTGACTAGCCCCTTGTCGCCCTGTTGTTAAAACACATGTTTAACAATGACCCTAAAGGGACTGTACCTCAAGCCTCCAGTAATACGCCGTAAGCTGCACCGGCCGTTGTAGCGCCCTCGTCTTCCCTCTTTTCGTGTTCGGCCTTACCGCCACTTGAACCCTACTTTTATTATACGAAATTTTATTCATTATATCAAGTTATATATATATTATAATTAATATATTATAATTATATAATTGATTATCTACTTCCCGTTAACATCAATTATAAATCGCATTATTAATATTGTTTCATATTTAATTGTCATTATTATTGTTATTTACTTTACAGCAATCGGTATAAACTTAAGTTAAACTTCGAAACATAAAACGATTTATCGTACTATTTATGGTATCTATAATTAAACACTCAATAAAAATACAAAGAAAACATACGATACAGCAGCGACAACTTACCGCAACAACTACAACTAACGACTAAGGTCTAAGCCAGAACGGGGGCTAACATCTTGAACCGCACCATTCACGTCGATTACTACAATCATATCTACACAACGTAAGCAAATCAGACACATACCCAAATACGCTCTAAGCAATTACTTCAAATGAAGAATATTAATTATTAATATCTATATTATATTTATACATTACTACTGAATTAGTTATATTATATTATATTTTATTATTATTATATAAATTTCTCCCTCTTTCTTCGTTTCGTCATGCGTTCACTTTCTTCACACACTCCACACACTCACATACTACGCGACAAATTTGTTTTTATTAAAATTTTATGATTACTATTAATTTATTATTATATATTATAATTATTCATTATTATATATTGTAACTCACACTTTTATGCCTTTATCTTTTGTCTTAACATTATTAATATTATTTCAATTTCTAACACGTTGATATTCATAAACATTATCTTGTAACAAAGAAATTATTATTATATTGAACTGGCTAATACTTTAGTTTCTTAAATTTATAACGTATCAATTTAGAAATCATATATAAAATAATAGAAATTAGGTTCAATTAAAAAACATTACCGAGAAACAGTAAACAGTAAATTCAGTAACGCAAGAAATAGCACGCCCTTAACCATGCTGTAGCCACGGTTTTTCATTGGACCTTCTGGGCTTTACAATTAGATGCAGCCAGTATTAAGTATAACATAACAAAAACTAAAGGGTCTTTCTTGTTAACATGAACATAAGATTATAAAAATCTATTTTCAGTCTTAAAACATAACAGATCCATTATTATTATTATATGATTCATCAACGTTAACTAAAGTATTTCAAAAGGAAAAAAATAAACTCCGGATCTGCTCATTATTATTTATTATTAATACTTATGAAATAATCTTATTATATTAATATTTATTAGATTATATATTATCAAATTATATTACTATAATATAGTATTATATATATACAATTATTGATTATATAATTATTATTATTCATCTAGTACAGACAAGCAACACGAAAAAAAAACACACAACAACGTACATTCCTTACAGATATGAGACTGATCTCTCTGTAAAGTGTTGAAATAACTACTTTAAGGCCAAATTTAGGAACCCTTTTGCCGCCGCTTAACTAATACCATCGACAAGGTAATCCATCAAGGACAATAATCAACACCCAATTTTTATTATATCTGTACTAAATAAACTTTCAATGGTATCCGTTTTGTGGGGACTTACAAGACAAAAGGAAGCTCTTCTTTCTTGTAGTGGCTGAGCAAATTGTAATGAAATTATTATCGCTTTTGTCTTAAGGGATTGCTAAAACATTTTTTCATTATGCGCTTGAGCCTTACCCTTGATGGGATAAAAATAACTAGTTCTTAACCTAATTTGAGCCAGTGGTTATACTTTAGGCTAAAGCATAAAATCCACCGCAAATAGGAAGCGAGCATGAATTTTTCGTAAGGCTTTGCTGAAAACCCATAATTATTTCACATTATAGCCAGTATTAAAAATGAACCACCACTCGAATAATGTTATAACTTCATAGCACAACTTTAAAAAGTACTACGATGTGACAGAGCTATAAACCGCTACATGACACCCCTTCTCGCTAGTGAATACATTTTCCGACTACAGTCATTCCTCATACCTTTACTAAATACGTCGTATAAACTTTAATTTATATACATCTAGCTTCTACTATTAAAAAATATAATACAGAAATAAAATAAGGAATAGCAAACTTACCACAGCCAATTAGAAATTAATTACATAGATTAACTATTAAAACATTAAATAATATTTAACAAAATTTAAAATTTTACATAAATATATATAAGAATAATTAAATATAATATATATATATATATATACATATATGATCTCCACAAAAGATATATAATAAAAATATAATAAATATATAAAAATAAATAAATATAAATATAATATTAATAAAATAATATAGTATATAATATATATATATAATTAATTATAATATATAAATAATCATCCACCACATTATTCATAAGCTACACGAAGACTGCAGATTAATACTCTCTAAATCTTTACAATTATGCCATCATTCTCACGGTATCATACTGTAAGCTTCGTGCACTCGATACCCCGAAAGCATATGTATAAATCCCAAAGATACAGTTACACGTACAATCTCGATCGCCATGATAAATACTTTCTTGCCACGTTCTAGTAAATAGATAATTTCGCACATTAGAATCCAGAAAGAGTTTAATACAGTCAGAATCGTCGACACATTCTTAAGCGTAGTTCCTGCAACATATAAGGACACCTGTATCACCTAATTAAGTAGTAACATCCGCTTCTTCATACTATTATTACCCGTGTCGCTCACCCTGCATATATTCAACTGCTGTACTGAGAAATTTAGAACCATACATGTACGTTCAAGACTAGGACGGCTTTCAATTATCTCTCCAAATAATTAACTCCACAATCTGAATACTGTTTGATTTTAGAGAATGCTAGATAAGTTCTTGCAATGGTTTCTTCCTCTGCTATAACTTTCTTGGCCATTAAAGCAAGCCCGCATTAAGTATCGAGTAAGCCCACTCTCAATTTTTACATACAAAGAATTCATTGTACCATGAAAAGACCGTTGAATGTTTACACATGGACTAACTAACACACGTAAAAAATAAATCGGTGTTCTTTATAAAGAAGAAACGCCACCACCTGACTTCATTCCCACTGTAAAGCTCTGTATAAGGCTATACCTGTAATGCGAATCATAGATGTACACTATAAAAATAAAGCACCGTTCATACAATCAGGAGACCTGTTCCAGCTTGACAGCTAAAGCGACTATATTTAAAATAGTTTAACCTAAAGAGATAATAAAACACACTGCTAAATATAAGTTTAAAGAACAAATTAATTTCAATCCATAATAGTTAAGCTCAGGAAGAAAAAACAGTTTACAATACCGTTCAAGAAAAAAAAAGCTATAAAATACAATCTCTACCAATCCCATACGAGCGCATATCAGAGTAATGTTACTCCGCCCACCACAATAAACGGAAAGCAAATTTCCTTTACCTGTTAATAGGTTCTGCCAACCCACCCTTCCGTTGAAAATATACTTTATAAAAACAATAAACATGATTTTTAGGTCATACTGGAATTACCTTTCGACCTGGTATTAGTGTACAGCACCGGCACAAAAGGCGTACAACAATTTAGCTAAAGTAGTATCAACACATTCACAGAAAGAGACAGTCTCGTATCTAAGGAAGTACATAATTGGTGTTTTCGTGGTTGGATTGTCATGTACATAGATAATAACATAAATCTAATAATAAATAATAAAAAAAAAAAAAATAAAAAATAAAATAAGAAATAAAAAATAATAATAATAATAATAATAAACACTCCGACTTATTTAAAACTTTGAAAAATTTTAACTTAACAATAAATGAATAATTATAAATAAATTAATAATTATTAAATACAAACATAGGTAATAATAAAACATGTTTTAACAGAAAAAACTTATTTTATGTTTACTTAAACAGCGATATAATAAAGCAGTGAGCAATAGAACAAACCAGGTACAGGCTTTACTGAATCTTGCTTACGCGAAAATAATTATTTTAATAATTCATACCCTACTTTGTGAGTATTAAAATCTTAATACTATAAAATTATAACAAAATTATAACAGGAAAAATAACTAATAAATGACGACTCTTTTGCACAAATAACCTGATGTATTTTATAACCTTTAAGACCTTAAAAAATTTAGTTCTGCAAGTAGCATTGCTGATATTACGCCTTAATGGGCGTCAATGTAGAATGTAGTTTTTGTTGGTGTATCAGAACTAAAGCATAAAAGTGCTAAGGCTTAATGATAGAACTAATAATAATAAAAAAAATATAAATAAAAAAAATAATAAATAATAAAAAATAATAATAATATAATAATAATAATATATAAAATTAGATATATCAAGGGAAATAAATCAAAATTTGTAGAATTTTTTATTTAAAGTAGTGTAAAGTATAGTAGTAGTAAGTAGTAAGTAGTATACAACACATTTGGAATGTAAAATAAATAGGAAATATAATAATATATAATAATTTAATTAATAATATAATAATTAATAATAGATAAAATAATAATGAATCAATAATAATAATAAGTAATAAAATAAGATAATAATAATACATCAATAATAAGTAAAATGAATAATAATAATAATAAATAATACATAATAAATAATAATAATAATAATAAAATATCAAGTAAATAATAATACATTAGTCTGCATTGAAATATTGCTATTAGAAGCCGTATCTGAGTACTGTCCTTGATTGCTACGTTTAGTATAATGATTGTACTAATACGAACACGCTGAATGGGGCGTAGAATGATCAACGCAGTTCTGCTAACCTTAAGTGCTCGTTTCGTGCTTGTTGTTAGTGGGTATTTGTCGCTGCGCACCAGCGTTGCTATTCCTTTGGCTAGTTTCATTTCTGCTGTGTAATATTAATTCAAATAACAAAGAATAACAGAGAATTAGAATTCGTTTCCATGTTTCATAGTATAACATTTGTTTCACAACTGCTGTAAAGTAATGAATAATAATAATATTCTAAAATATTAAAAACAACTAATAACCAATAATAATAAAAAATAAAATTATATAATAATCATATAAATTATAATAATATATAAAAAATTCAAGGTTTCACTGCTGTAAGAGACGAAACCACGAAATGATACGTAAATGCGACGCGATCCCGTACTAACTTCGCGCGTGTCCCACTTACCGGCCTTATTTACTGGACAGGCCTTGGGACGGCATCCCTTTAGGGTATGTCAAACAACATGTTTTTACAGACCTACGAGCGACCAAGGACATAGTCCGGTCAACGGCCAAAAAGGACATAGTCCTAGGACAAAAGAACGATATGGTCGTAGCACAAACAGGCACCGACATAGTCCGTCAGACGAAAAACATAGTCTAATGGTACAAAAGGCACGATAGTCCGTAATGACGACATCGCAAGGACGAAGTCCGTAAGACAGATAGTCCGTAAAGGACGCATAGTCCAATAAGGATAAAGTGTTACATCCGTTTAATTACCGGATACAACCTTAAAGTACCTACACCCTTATGTAGTAAACCAGCTTACTACAATACCACGGTGAAGAGGACGAACAGGCCGTTCTCTCTCTCTCTCTTCATGTTCCATGATATAACTATATGTTATATATATACTATAATATATAAATATAATTCTATCTTATTATCAACTTTACGTAAAGACTATATTCAGAAGTATTGCTGATCCTTTCTAACTGCTGCTAGTTGTGCTTGCAACAACAACAACAACTAATAACAATTATCGGTACATAATTTTAAAATTACTTTGATTAAAAATATTTATCATAATAATAATATAAATATACATAATCAATATAATAATAATCAAACATAATCATATTGATATAAAATATATAATAATAATAATCAATAAAATAATAATAATAAACTAATAATAATGAATAAAATAATAGTTAATTTCTAAGCCCCACCTATGAAATATTAAAACCTCAAAATAGTAATCAAAATAATAAATAATAATAATAATATAATAATAATTAATAATATCATCCACTAATAAGAATCATAGCGAAGCAAGAAGAACGAAGCAAGAAGCAAAAGACAAAAGAATAAAGATGAAAGAGAACTGAATAAGATGGAAGATTGCATCAGTAAAAGAAAAAAGAAAGAGGAATATCAAGAAGAAAAGAAAAGAAAAGAATAATCAATATAAATAATAATAATAATACGATAATAATCCATAATAAAATAATATAATAATAATAATTAATAATAATGGCAATATAATAATCAATAAAAGTAATAATAATAATAATAATAATAATAATATAAAAATAAATTAAATCGCATTGCATCTCGATTTTTTCCGCACAGCCTTACCCTGTCATCGTTGCTTAAGCTAAAAGCAGTACACATCATAAATAGACAGATCGACTATTTAGCTAAATGACACCCAATTCGTTTCCTTCTGATCTACCTTCTTTCCTACATAATGGGTGTCCTCAGCTGTGGAATGGCCCCTACACATTAATACTCTAAGCACCTCTACTAGAAAGACGATCACTCTCCAATCTGATCTTGAACTGTTCAGCCGTCGCTGCTGGCTGTATTACTTCGTGATGCGACATTTGTGATCTTATCAGGCTCAATCAGTATATAATTCAATCTGTAAGTAAGTAGATTGTCATGAGCAGAAAACAGTTCAAGTAGTATATCCCGTGCAGCAGTAGTAGAAGTAGTACTTGTGCGTAGTTGTAATAGTTGTAGTTGTCGAGTATTAGTCGTAGTAGCAGTATCCGATGTGTAATCTGCTGAGCCGTGTAGCAGTCATCTGTCCGTAGTCGTAATAATAGTAATCTGCACGTAGTCATCATATAGTCATAGTCAGATAGCTAGTTGTAGTAGTATTCTTGTAGAAGCACCCTTACTTATATATATTATCAATATAAATATATATATACATATATATACTAATATATATATATATATATATAATATAATTAAAATAAACAGCGGTAAAAGATAAAAAAAAATATACATATGGAATCAAAGGTAAATAATATTGATTAAACCCAATAACTGTTTTAATAAAAAAAAAAAAAACATTAAAAATAAAAAAATATTTTATCATAATCAATCTTTCAGATAATGTAATTTCCACTCTTTGGTGCATTCAGCTGTTGTTGTTGTTGTTCTCTGCAAGCTACCTTCTTACTAAATAAAATAATAACAATAATCAATAATATAAGAATAATAAAAATAATAAAATAAGTGTTTTAATCATAAAATATATAATCAAATAGAAGAAGAAGAAGAAGGAAGAAAGCAAAAGAAGAAAAGAAGACAGAAAAGAATAAGCCCCTGAGCGGTGTTGTATGGAAAATTGGAATTCTTAAATTTAGGGATGGAGCATATGCTACTGTTAATACAATAAGAATAATAATAAAATGTAGTAAATCGTAAAATATAAAAGTATAATAATATATTGTTTGGGTAATTAATTTTCTTATATTTAAGAAAATAACCACCCACATAAGTTCAATTTACTTCATAAGAATTAAAACACCCATGTATTCGCACCACGTGCCACGTTGATCGGGCTTGTGGCGTGCTAGGGGTGGGTGTCTAGTGTATTGTTTTCTATGAGTCTCTGTTGTTTGTTGTTGCTGGTTCTCTGTCGTAGTTTATAGCGTTCCTTTATCAAAAAAAACTAATAAATAAAATAAAATAATAAAATAATATAGACACCAATATACAAAAAACAAACGTTGTTAGTGACACCTAAACTAATGAATAAAAATCATGGGGTAATAGTAAAACAAAAATAACGTTCAATAATTAATACAATAAAATAAATTCTTTGTTAAAAGATAATGTTGGGCATAGTATATAGTAGTTTATATATAAAATATAATATAATATAATAAATATAAATAATAATATTAATAATACTAAAATAATAATAATAATAAAATAAGTGAGTCTGAGGTAGTGTACGTAGTTGTAATAGTTGAAAATTGAGATGCTTAGTATTAGAATTGTAGTGTGTAAGCAGTAATCATAGCTATGATATTGCAGTAGTATTACAGATATAAAGCATCAAAGTAACTGAAGTCAGCTAGTAGTAGCTAGTAGATAGTCAGGATAGTCGTCAGTAGTCAGTATCGTAGTAGTAGTCAAGTATAGTAGTCTAAGTAGTAGAATCAGTAATTGTAGTCGCAGTAGTAAAAGCAGCCTTATTTTGTATATATATATATATAGTAAATTAAGATTATATAGTATGTATTAAATATAATAAAATATTATATATATCATTTATATCAATATATATATTAGTATAAAACCTTTGACGATGCTTTTCACTTGCCCGATGTGACGCAACCCTATACCTGTATATATACTATTATTAAATATTATTAATATAGTAATATCAGCTCAACGACATAAATAGAAATATATAAAATAAGAAATATATATATCTAATTATGGAGATAGTTATATACAGAATCAAGAACATAAATAAAATATGCGTTTTCGTTCTTGTTGTTGATGCGCCATATTTATAGTGGTCTTCATAATACATAAAAGAAATAATGCTCATAATCAAACTAAGCTAACCTATCTCATTCTAAATAGAAAAAAATCAATAAAAAATAATAATAATAGCATGTTTCCTTTAAGTAATAGGATAAAGTTTAATAGTCAGGCGTAGGAGTAGTAGTAGTATAAAGTAGTCAATAAGTTCAGTAGTATCTATAATTGAGTCGCCAGTAAGTAGTCACGTTATCTAGTGTAGTAGTATCGTAGTTTACGTAGTCAGAGTAGTGTCAGTAGTAGTATAGTGTCAAGTAATAGTAAATATATAAGTAGTCGCCAGTAGTAAAAGCAACTACTGTTATAATATATACTTATAATATATATATTATTATATAATATATAATATTATTAAATATTAAATTATTTATAATATACTATAATATAATATATATATTATATATATACTATATTAAACTAATATAGTATTATAATTATATATAATAATATAACATATAATTATAATATATATATATATATATAAGACCAACAAAAAGTAGGATAAGATAATATATATATAAATATATAATCAAAATATATGTACTAATATACAAGATCATTATATAATAATATAATAATATTAGTAGTAAATATAGATTATATATATAATATATATATATATAATATATATAGGTATATATAAATTACAATCCATATTGGAACTTTGGTGGAAAGCAGACCCTTAAATGTATTAATAAAATATACTATATATGTATATAATAAAAATAATATTATATATTCTCGCTTATATATAAATATATATATACTATAGTATATTGTACACAATAAATACATAGATCTTCCTGTCCTTGGTAATACAGTTATGTATCGCAAAGTACGTACTAGTAGTAATCAGTATAAAGTAAATAGTATTGTGGCGCAGTACCTAGGAGAAGCTAACCTAACTGTAATATATATATTATATACTATATATTATCTATATAATATATGATTAATAAATATATAATATATATTAATATATATATATATAATATTATATATATACTTTATAATAATAAATATACACTACATCATAATAATTATAATACTATAGAGTATTATACAAGAAATAATAGTAGTAAATATAAAAGTTATACTAACTCATAATCTTGTCAAATATTTAACTTACAACAGTAAAGCAAGGATTAATGTAATATTTATATCGTATTGATCTAATGAGATACTGTAATATTATAGAAGATAAATGAAAATGACTATGATTATTATAATAGATTGCATTAAAGTAAGATACGATTTATAAATAATATTATATTTATTTAAAATATATATATAATATAATATATGATATATAATAATATAATAGATAATTATATATAGATTATTAAAGTTAAAGATATCGATATTATTACACTTTGTCAAGTGTTCTTTTATATATATATATATTGAACAATAAATAAATGCTGACCCTTAAACTTGAGGCAATCCCTCTTCTCAAATTTGAAGCCAAAAAGCTATTCGTTTATCGCTTGGTCATGATCGGAAAAGTAATCTTTTCTGTGGTTTATCGTCCGATCCGACAACGGATAATTGAGCGTGAAGAAAGTCCTTCTTTCAATTTATATCATTTATGCTT
Organism: Trachelipus rathkii; assembly: GCA_015478945.1. Lineage (NCBI taxonomy): Eukaryota > Metazoa > Arthropoda > Malacostraca > Isopoda > Trachelipodidae > Trachelipus > Trachelipus rathkii. The sequence goes on from JABUQX010132307.1 coordinate 29,703, forward strand.
TATATAACTTACCGTTTGTCCAAGTGTTCTTTAATATATATTATATTTGAACTATCAGTGATTTATAATATAAATATATATATATAATATTAGTATATAAAATATCATATAATATATATATATATATAATGATATATATCATATTAAATAGGTATAATATATATATATGCTTTATATGTAAGTAAACTTATCCAGCCGTAGACGGCACCCTCAGACGCCTGCTATAAGAAACGCCATTGGCCGGCTACTGGAAGAGAAGAAGTTCGTATCTCGACGTCTCCATTTACTCTTAAAAGGGGGACAAGAAAAGGGGGATGGGAAAAGAAAAACCCTCCCTCTTCGATGAACGACAACCCTAATCGACAAGCCAAAAGGCAAGCGGCGTCCGAAAACGGGGCGCCCCGGGGGTGCGAAGTCGACCACGTCTGGCGCGTTAAACGCGGTGCGCGTGAGTGTGCGAATGTCAACTGCGGAGAAGCGAACGGGGTATGTGTAAAGTCAAGTAACCACGGCAACAGAGACACAGGTAGCGAAAGGGGTGAGGGTCTAGGCTGTTAATAGTAAATTGTATGGTGAATAATGATAGTGTGCAAATAACAACTCACGACGTTCATTCGGCTGTCATCACGTCCGCTCTGTGTGTGTGTAGTCTGGTAAATTGTAAAGGGTGGGGGGTGTCAAATATGTAACGTATATTATATAATTATAGTATTATAATATAATAGTATAATATAATATATTAAATATCTATAATATATCGTATATTATAACTAATAAAAATGTTATAATATAATATATAAATATTATTATATAACTCTATATATATATATATATATAATATATAATTATATATATATAACTATTTTAACTTTAAATAACAACTCACGCACGTTCATGACTTCGTCATGAACGTACGCTCGTGTACGCGCGCGTAGCCGCGTAGCGCTGCGTACATTACGTGTTGCATGCAAATTTGCACTATTTCTCAACCTCGCAGTCGTACTTCCAAACACTCAACAGACTACATAGATGTACAGAATAAGTCTGGGCGACGAGTACGGAAATAATAGAACCAACATTAGATATTCATACAACCTCATATTTATAATTAATCGAACAGTATAGCTATGATAATTAATCACACAGAAAAGACATAGTGGTACATAAGACTACAAATAACCGAATGATATAAACATAGTTAGGCCATTGAACGTGTGATAGAAGACAACAAGCAGACCATAACGAAAAAAAGATTTTACACTAGCCAAAACAATTGGTCACTGTAGTAAAGACAAAGTATGGCAACTATAATGAACAACCGTATCATGCACAAAATGATGCAACAATATAAAAGGTCAACAGACACAAAAACAAACTTATTTCAAAGTATCGATGAATGCAATCATGCAAAAGTAAAAACAACCGATAGACCGTGGTGGATTAGTGAAGGCTCAATAACTCAAGTGATGAGTTGTTCAATAGACATGGGAGAAATAATGGAAAACGTTTTCCTAGATTATGGGGTTAGTACGAACTCTTACAGGTATGTACAAGCATCGGCTGGTACAAAGAAAGAAGACCGGAACGGAAATAGTGGTTAACAATAATGATAGATGGATTAGTATCTTCGGGCTCTCAGTAACTAGATAATTGTCAATCAACGGGAGAGAATTTCAGAATTAGACAATTGAGGAGATGTGTGAAATGTTTTTGGTACTCAAGTTGTTTAGCAAACAACAGCAGAAAGCCCATGTATAATCGACATAAACGTGAAAAGAATGCGTAGACTTACGAAGGCAAATAGAGGAATTACACAAGAAACGATATAAATAAAATTAGGTTTACGCTGGTCAGTGTGTAAGTAGACATCACATACCTAAATAAACGGATACACGGCAAACCAACCTAGTTTTCGGAGGCAAAGAGATAGAGAAAAGAGTGAAGGAATAGACCTAGAAGAAGGATGGAAGAAATAATAAATAAATCAATATTAGAGAACGCACGAATAAAAGTATCATATAAATTGTGGTCAATAGAGATAATAAAATTGAGATTTGAACAAAAATACACAGGGACAAATCGAAAGTATATACAAGTAGAAGAATGGGGGTATATAAAAGAAAATGATAAAAGATGGAATGGACTTCGGAAACTCATAGGGATATGTGGAAAACCTGTAATAGTGAAGCAGGGAGGTTCCATCAGGTACACATCAAGAGTACATAAAAAGGGTTCAGAAAGAAAGAGCGTAATGCGAACAAATAAAAAACAACAAATAACACTGAGGATACAAGGAACTGATGAACAAGAACTCTTCACCAATTATGAAGAAGCCAAGTGATATGATGAAAATGAAGGAGGGACATAGTCAAAAGAGGATAATATAAAACGGCTGATGCACGGATGATGATTGCATCAATGAGATGATGATACGACAAACTACGTGTATTGCATATGCCAAGATGAATGAGTACCCGTGAAAATGGAGCAAGATTTAATACACATTAAAGAGAGGGAGATGAAAATGATGAATAGGGACCTGGTCAAAAAAGCAGGGGGAGATAGTATACGACGGGAAAGGTACATATGTGAAAAGCAATGAAAGTCATGTTGTTCTAAATGGCTCTGATC
>JABUQX010132308.1:0-22995 GCA_015478945.1 Trachelipus rathkii
TTGATAGTGAAGCGTGAATAAATGGAATGGAATGGAAAGTGAAGTAAAAAATAATGGAATAATGGAATAATGGAAAATTGTTGAATGGAATGGAATGGAATGGAATGGAATGGAATGGAATGGAATGGAATGGAATAATGGAATGGAATGGAATGGAATGGAATGGAATGGAATGGAATGGAATAATGGAATGGAATGGAATGGAATGGAATGGAATGGAATGAATGGAATGGAATGGAATGGAATGGAATGGAATGGAATGGAATGGAATGGAATGGAATGGAATGGAATAATGGAATGGAATGGAATGGAATGGAATGGAATGGAATGGAATGGAATGGAATGGAATGGAATGGAATGGAATGGAATGGAATGGAATGGAATGGAATGGAATGGAATGGAATGGAATGGAATGGAATGGAATGGAATGGAATGGAATGGAATGGAATGGAATGGAATGGAATGGAATGGAATGGAATGGAATTAATAACAATCAATAACAGTGACAACAACAACAATAATCACAACTACAATCATAATCATAACTACAACCATAACAACAACAATAACAACAATAACAATAATCAAATAACAATAACAACAATAACAATAACAATAACAATAACAACAACAACAACAACAACAATCAACAACAACAACAATGCTAAAAGAAAAAAAACAACACAACAAATAAAAACAACAAATAAAATAAATAAACAAACAACAACAAACAAACAAATAAAATAAATAAAGAAACAAATAAAATTAATAAAAGAGAAAAAATAAAATAAAATGTAACAGAGTTGATAACAAATAAATATATAAAATAAACAAAATAAATACATTCCCAGCCAGCCAGCCAGCCAGCTAAAATAAAATAAAATAAATAAAATAAAATAGCCACCAAGAATAAAATAAAGAAGAAGAAGAATAAACAGCACCTGAAAGAAGACTTTGAAAATCAACAATGTATCAATACTACTTATCAATAATAATAATAATAATAATAATAATAATAATAATAATAATAATAATAATAATAATAATAATAATAATAATAATAATAATAATAATAATAATAATAGTATTATTATAATAATAATAATAATAATAATAATAATAATAATAATAATTGCTTAAACTCACATGTTTTGATGCTTTTCTTCTTTTAACACTAAAGAAATCACGAAAAAAAAAATATTTTGTAACAATTTTTTCAAAATAAATGATTCAATTGTAGTATATTAACAGAGGAAGAGAATTTGAAACTTAGAATTACAATTTTAAAGTATTTTTTTTTTAAACAAAATATTTACAACTTCTTTTTTATCTTTATAATTATTATGAATGTTTTCGTTTCGATGTTTTCAAAATAATTTCCGTTTTCTTTTTATTTTTTCAAAGCTAAAAATTTATTTTAATGACAAACATTTTCATTTTAAAATTTATAATATGTATAAGACTTATATTAAATATGTATATATATATATATATATATATATATATATATATATGAAAGCATGTATATATAATTATTGTATATATATATATATATATATATATATATAGTTAAATAAAATATATATATATATATATATATATATATATATATATATATATATATATATATATATATATATATATATATATATATATATATATATATATATCAGAGGTTACTCCTCTCTTTAGTCCGCTAGTCCTCTCCGAGCGGACTACCGTGAATAGGTTCGGGACTAGCGGAGATGCGGGAGGCGTGAGGAATTAGTGGACTTGCATCGCATATCACAAAGCTAAGTCATATTTTTATAACATACATCAAAAGACTATTTTCCTAATTACTTTATTATGAATTAATAGGGGTTATGATAATGAAAAGATATATTTTATCGTAACTTTTTAACTAATTATACTTTTAGTCTAAGACTTTGTTTTTAATAATTAAACTTCCAAAACTAATCTCAACCTCCTATAAATATATTTCATATATAATAAATAACATTTAAATTGGATTTTATAGACGGAATGGCTATTACCTCATCTATAACCTTTAATTATTTTATATTATTACTATAATAACTAGGCACTATCTAAATCATCTATGTAAACCCATATATATATATATATATATATATATATATAGTATATATATATATATATATATATATATATATATATATATATATATATATATATATATATATATATATATATATATATATATATATATATAATATATATATATATATATATATATATATATAGAGTATATAGAATAAAAGGGGTGAGAAGAGAGAGAGAGTATATATAGCAGGAGACATACATATTACATACACATACACATACATACATATTATTACATATTACACATAATGTTTCGAATATTATTATTACATTTTTTTTCGTTTATATATATACATATACATGCATATATATATATATTATACAGGGTGTTTACATGAAATAGGGGACAATCTGTTTAGTTTTTGGGCTATCCTTATTAAAAATTATCTTAAATTATATTAAACTTTAAAGTTCCTCATTTAGTAGGAAAATGAGTTAGGAAGGTGCATGATGTAATGATGTGAATATTGGTGTTTATATCCAGATTTATTATTATTTATTATTTTTATTATTAATATTTTTCATTAATATTATTTATTATTACACATTATTATTATTATTATTATTATTATTATTATTATTTCATTATTATTACACAACTTTTACAATGCATTTAATTTTATTTTTATTTATTTATCGATTTTTAATTTATTTACAATTGATTGTGTTTTTATCTTCATGGTGATTTAATTTCCTTTATTTATTTATTTATTATTATTATTATTATTATTATTATTATTATTATTAATATTATTATTATTATTATTATTATCATTATTATTATTATTATTATTATTATTATTATTATTATTGTGATCGTGATTCTTAATATACTCTTTGTTATCTCGAAACCCTATTCACATTACTTCATTATCATTATTTCATCAACACTATTACATTAATATTATTAGTAATATGAGTATTATTTATGATTTGCATTATTATTTGTATTATTATTTTATTGTTTTAGTACCTCAAAGTGGAAAAATTATTGTTCGAATTGAACTATCAACAATATTCTAGTATTATTCATCCTATATCTATAATAAGGTGGTACCTTACCTATCAAGCAACCTATATCAGTGTCCAATATTAGGACAAATACCTCTGTTCCATAGTTTACTACTTACGTTGCAGAGCTTCCTGTAGCCAACTCTGTCATATCTACGGAACATAAACACCAATATTCACATTATACCCCTTGCATTCTAACTCACTTACCTACTAAATGAAGAACTTTACAGGTAACTTTATTTACACAAAACACTTGTAATGGTGCAAAGATAATATCCTCCAAATTTGTCCCCCCTATTTCGTAAATTCTGTAACTATATATATATATATATATATATATATATATATATATATATATATATATATATATATATATATATATATATATATATATATATATATATATATATATATATATATATATATATATATATATGTAAACACACACACACAAATTAATCCTGACACACACATTAAAGAAAGAAAGAGGAGTGAGGAGAAAGGATGGACGGACGGTTTTTGGTATTTAAAGTTTTTACCAAGCATTGTTGTGCCTTATAGCATACGTTTATGCTCCTGTGCAAGTGGTGAGTGCTATATTAATGTGATTTTAGTTATATTGAAAGTTATTAATTAAGTATTTCTTTAAAATATAGCGAAGTGATGAAATGCTCTTACGGAGTGTCGGCGTAGGTTCATAAAGTGAGTTTTTATATATTCATTCAATTTTTCATATAATAGTATAAATAATTTTTTTGTAATATATATTAAAAGTTAAACTAAAACCTTTTGTGAAGTCACACATTATTAGTGGAAGACGTGTGGACGTGCGGACTTGCGGACTTGCGGACGTGCGGACTTGCGATGGCGGAGGTTTGATGGTCTGAATAGGTGCGGAGGAGCGCTAGCGGACTACGTTCGGAAGTGTGGATAGTGCAAGTTAAGGACTACCCCTAAACGAGTAAGTGCTGACCCCGCCATATATATATATATATATATATATATATATATATATATATATATATATATATATATATATATATATATATATATATATATATATATATATATATATATATATATATATATATATATATATATATATATACTCTGTGCTTAAATGTGTGAAGACATATGATCTTAAAGTTATTCTTCCACGGGTCTTTCATCTGAGCTTACACCTTTCCAATTTTGTCTCTCAAAATTTTAATCCATCTTTCCTTCTGGAAGCAAGGGTTTATTAAACCTATACTAAAGAAGAGTGGACCTCTCTTAATCCTCTAACTCTATCACGTCCTATTAATTCAAGTTCCATTAAACCTATACTTAAGAGGAGTGAACCTCTCTTAATTCTCTAACTCTATCACGCCCTATTGCTTTAAGGTCCATTAAACCTATACTGAAGAAGAGAGGACCTCTCTTAATCCTCTAACTCTATCACGCCCTATTGATTTAAGTTCCATTAAACCTATACTGAAGAAGAGAGGACTTCTCTTAATCCTCTAACGATATTACGTCCTATTGCTTTAATTCAATTTCCCCAAAGTATTTTTGTTCTATTTTCAAGGGGATGATTTGGGAAAATCTAAATTCATCTGATATTGTCTTAGCTTTCCAGTATGGCTTCTGTAATCCGTATAGCATCCGGATCAGTGATCCGACGCTTTCCCTTGTCTCTGGTACTGCGTCGTCTGCACCTAGGCATTTCGGTGTCGGTATCTAAAGCTCTCGACGGTGCCTGGCACAAAGATTTCAATTTCTCAACTTTCTTCCTTCGGTATCCGTTTTCCTCTATTTATTAAAACCGATCTTCTTTTTTTCGTTTTTGGTCGATCTTTAGCATCTTTAGCATCTTTAGAAACTGTTGTAGATGGCAACCTTTCAACAGTTAAATCCATTAACGGTGATGTTCCAAAAAGTTCTGTTCTATCACCTACTCTCTGTCTGATTTTGAGATTCTCCTTCACAAGAACTTGAACTTAGACGTTGGTCATTCAAGATATCCGAAACTGAAATAACAGAAAAGGAAAACTGCGATGATTAGAAGAAGAAAGATAGGAGGAAGAAGAGTTTAAGAAGAGGAAGAGCAATTATGGTTTTTTTTTCCTTTTAAAAGAAGACTTTTTTTTCAATAATCTCTTCAACATTTACTTTTTCTGAAGAACTATTAATTAGCGCAGCAATTTCTTCTGACTAGGATCAACATCTCTTGTCCTCTATCATTGGTTGCGAAGATTTATTTTCTTCTGCCTTTGTATGTGAAATTCCTTTTTCTTATTTCTTTATTCATTTCCCTCTAAATTTTGCCTTGTTAGTATTTAATTCATTTTTTCTTTTATTTTCACTGCTTGCTGCAATAATTTTCTTCTTATTTTTAATGTTACTATTCATCAGATGAATTCTTGGTCTTTAATGCATTAGAACTTTCTCCTTAGTCTTTTAATTTATTGAAGATACAAGATACAAGATACAAGATACAAGATACAAGACACAAGATACATGATACAAGATACAAGATGCAAGATACAAGATACAAGATACAAGATACAAGATGCAAGATACAAGATAATTCGTTAGCTGGAGAATCCTTCCCAATACTTCTATTATCTTATATTCCTTTTGCTGTGGCTGGTTGATCTTTAATTCTTTTTTTGGAGTTTTTCAAACTCCTTTGAACCTTTTCAGAGGATTTGTTTTCTTTATTAAACCTTTTGGTTTTGGATTTATTATTCCATTTATTTCTAATTTTAGATCTTTTTAACATTCTTCTTATTATTTTATTTTTGTCTAAGTTTTAATCCTTTCTCCACAATGATTAACCTCCACCATTTTTGTTCTCTGACAAAGGTCTCGAATTTACTGATGTTATCGGATTTTGAAATTTTAAATAGCTCATGTTGATCAGTCACTAGAGTATCTTGTATTAACTTTTCGAGTTTTCAAAAATTACATACAATGGTCTTAAAACTTCTTCCATTTATTTGTAAGCTGGTTTTATTACTCAAATATTGATTTAAAAAAGTTAAATGAACTTCTTTGGATTTGAAATAATTAATATATATTAGGGTGGAGTGAAATTTTTTTTTTTTGTGAATTTGATAGGCCTATATATTGAAAAGTTGCCTTTAACCAAGACATTTTATGGTACGAAATTTGAAGTAATTCTGGTTAGTTCTTTGGCTGCCAAAATGGCTTCACATTTTCATAACATTTAAAAATTTTCATATATAGTAAAATAACGACTCTTTTATAAACTTTTTACAATAATATAAAATTATTTGCACAAAACGACAGAATGAAACATGATTCAATTTGTATTCATTCAATTTGTGTGTGAGTCAGAAAAAGCTTCGCGCTTCTTTCACCACCTTTTATACAAATCTGAGTCACTTGATTCAGTTCTTAAGCAGTTTCTCCGTGTTACTGTTGTGTTTAGTGTTTAGTGTTTACAAAGCTTAATTATAGAAATGTCTACAACTCGATCGAAAGATCTGTGTCCTGTGTTTGGTTCACCAAAGTCTTTTAAAGACAATGTTTTACCGACGTATGCAGATATTATAAGGTATTATTTACTTATTCGAAATAATCTCTTAAGAGATAGTAAGCAAGAGCCTTCTTTGGCCGATATTTGCCTTTTATTAGTAAAAGATTTAAAAGTTCTATGGGCAAAAAGTTCATTATCTGTTGTTTCCGACCAACAAATATCCAATAAAATAAGAGAATATCACAAGAAATATAGAAATATTAAAAAGCTAGTAAGAAGGATAGTAAGCTGAATATGTCAGAGAAAGTTGTTTTCTTTAGGGATTGTGCAGAAAAACAACTATTTGATATTTCGTCATGTAAATGCAAAGATTTCAAAACATGTACGTGTAAAATCAAAGTACCTGTTTATGAAAGAGGTTTTTTAACAGACCAAAGAAAAGAACGAAAAATGGTGATAGGTAAAGTTGATATACAAAAAAGCAGAATTCTTTCAAAGAAAATGGACGTAAGGCGTTAACCGAAAGAAGGGAAGAAAAAGCTCGGATTGAAGAACGTAAGGAAAAGATGAATAATATATTACCAGTACATTCTGTAAAACATTTATCGAGCTTGACTTCAAATTCCTCTTCATGTTCTAAAAGTGAGGAAACTGAGGAAATCCCTTCTGATGGGAAAGGGGCAGAAATCATTCCTTCAACTTCTCAAACGAGAGTCCCACTTCCAACTTTAGCTCAGGTTTGCGACAGAACAGGTATCTCAGATAGATCGGCCGCAATTCTTGTGAATTCAGCATTAAAATATTTCGGGATAATAACCAAATTTGATTATTCTAAGGTAGTGATCGTAGCAAAATAAGAAGGGAACGAGTAAAAGGTTGCAGCGATCTGAAAAGAAAAGCTATGGAAAAACAGCAATCTATCCATGGACTATATTTTGATGAAAGGAAAGATAAAACGCTAAAACAAAATAAAGTAGGAGTAATAACAGCAAGAAAACCCGTAACTGAGGAGCATATTGTTCTGATCTCAGAACCAGGTTCCATGTATCTTGGCCATGTTGCCCCGGTATCTGGAAAGGCTGAGACTGTAACAGAATGTATTTTGAATTATCTACGAAAACGTGTTGATATTCTACTTTGCAAGCTATTGGTTATGATGGAACAGTCGTCAACTCGGGCAGGAAAATGGTATCATACGACAAATTGAACTTTCTATAGGTCATCCATTTCAATGGTTTATATGTTTGCTACATATAATTGAACTACCCCTACGTCATTTATTGCTTCATTTTGAAGGGAAAACTGTTGGACCAAAAGGATACTGTGGTGCAATCGGAAAACAACTGGAAAGGTGTGAAGAGATGCCCATTGTTAATTTTGAAAAAATACAAGTAACTTTGCCTGAAACCTCACAACAGGAGCTTAGTACGGATCAGCAATATTTGTATGATATATGTAATGAAATTTCAAAAGGGACAATATCTTCAAGTTTATCAATAAAGAATCCAGAAAATATGAGCCATTCTAGATGGTTAACCACAGCTAGCCGGATTTTAAGACTATATGTTTTAACGGAAGAACCTTCTCAAAATTTGAAATTGTTAACAGAATTTGTTATGAAAGTATATGCACCTTCATTTTTTGAAATAAAAACAAAACCTTCTTGTCGTCATGGAAGCAATCATTTTTTTGATATTATAGAAAAATCTAGATTCTTACCTAAAGACGTAAAGAACATTATACATACGGTACTGCAAAGGAATGGATATTTCGCACATCCTGAAAATATCTTGCTATCTATGTTGGCAGATAACAGGAAGCATGTAAGGGAGTTGGGACATAGAAGAATTCTGAAATGTAGACAAATGGTGAAGGCACGTTCCCAAGTCCGCGAATTTAAGATTTCCATGTTAAATTTTGGTGCAGAAACATATGTAAATTTAATAAACTGGCTTTCAGTAGAAATTATTGAGCCACCTTTAACAAGATCCATTTCTGATGATGAACGTAGGTCAATGATTTAAGACGTACCATTTGAAATCGATATTTTAAAGTTTCCCTGCCACACACAAGCAGTTGAACGCTGTGTAAAATTAGTCACAGAGTCATCAGCAGCAGTGTGTAGTAACGAAGCAAGAGATGGATTCATAAGATCGCGAATCGCGTCAAGAATAGCCTTACCGACATTTGAAACAAAAAGACAATATACGACAGTTTTGGAAGACAAATAATGTAAGAAGCTACGGATAAAGGGTGGGTAGGTGGCGGAACTCGATATGCAGCCACCTCCTCGTGGTGAGTTCTGGGTTGTTTTCGTAAAGAAAGCAAGCAAAGAGCTGCATGAACGGCATGAAACAATTAACAAATGTTATTATTTTATAATGATAAAATAATTATTCACTGCCATATTGGTAGCCAAAGATGAAAACACAGATAACTGAAATTTGGTAAGGTAATTCAGACCAGTAAAAGGCAGTGAAAAATTTTTTCATCCATTTTCACTCCACCCTAATATATATATATATATATATATATATATATATGCAAATAAATATATACATATCATATAACACTCTATATATATATATAATATATATATATATATATATATATATATATATATATATATATATATATATATATATATATATATATATATATATATATATATATATATATATATATATATATATATCCTTTTCATGGCGCAAATAAATATGTGCTTTTTTTTCATATATTGTTATTATATGATACTAACAATAAATAAGAGTGTTGATGATCAGGATAAAGAAGTTTTAAATAAAAAAAAGGTAATTACTTAAAAATATCGTACTTTTTACAGAATCTTACAATTGGCAGCGCCAGAGACAAATTGACTTTCGGATGATACTCTTTTGAAAGTGCAAAAAAACCTCTTCCTTAATAAAAGTAAATAGTGTTTACGAGTAATCCAATATTTAGATTTTATTTAGGTTATGGATTTGATAATTTCTGCATCACTCGACGACTACATCAGCAACATCATTGCGTTATCAATGTCATTCATGGAAAATTATTATTAATAGTTGTAAGTAATTTATGTCCGTTTTTAACATGCCCTCTAAGTTCCAAGGTTATGACTATGCTTTGTTTAGACATACATCAAAATCTATTTATATGAAATGAGTAGTAGCTGTATGTGTTTAGATGTTATTATTATTTGTCTTAGTTGGCTTTCAAAACAAGTTATTTATTACCTAACCTTTTGGTTTACTCTTCAAAATACCTTTCAAGGCAAATCTTAGCCATTTTTTCTTATGCTACCATTTTTTCTATTTATACTATATTATATATATATATTTATATCATTATATTAATTTATATATAATATACTATATATAATATAATAATATAATTATAATAATATATATATAAGATATATACTATTATAATTATATTATTTCTAGCCTTAGATAATGATGTAATGACAACCTTGTAAGCACCTCCCCCCACCCCCTCTTAAATTCTACGATAGCTGCGCATAATAAAGTCATACATTTTTCAATTCAGCAAACAGAATTGTAATGCAGGTAAAAAATATCTTAATTAATTATTAAAAAATAAGCATTCAGTTCTGTTAGTTATCAAAGTTTTCAAAGTTATCCGTCCAGTCATACTGATATTGGCTATCGTATATATAATATAATATTAATTTAATATATATATATATAGTTATTATAATTAATTATAATTATTTATTATATATATATATAATATATAATTATAATATAATATAATATTTATATTTATAATTATATTTAAAATTTTTATATTTATTATTTTGTATAATATTGGGTGTTTTTATCAATAAAAAATCCCTTAATAGGCGGTAAAGGATAAAAAAATCGGCAAAAAAGGTGAAAGGTCTGGTATAAAAAAATATTATAAAATTCGAATATGGTTAGACCTCTTATGATAATTTCTATAATAATAATTGTTATCTATTCAGTTGAAATATTGATTTTTTTTATTTTTAGTCAAGAACCTGATGGTCGCGATTCAGGTTAGGTTAGAAGATAAAACTAATGTTTTTACATTGCAGATCCAATATTTGAATATAGATCTAAATCAATTATTCCATGTCAATATTAAACAATAATATGTCAAGTAAATGGTTTCGTCAAAAATTTTTGTAAAACACACTCTCTTATAGAGTCCTAATTGCTCGATCGATAATATAAAGCATTTTCTTTAATCGAGAATAACCTGGGCCCAATTAAAGAATGTGATCCGTTTGAAAATCTGATAAAGCGAGCTCACAAATTTTAAATATATTGGTATATATGTAATATAGTTGTATAAATTAATATCGTTTACGTCATCTTTACGAATATGCCAGTTGCATTTTAAGCATTTGCCTTTCTTTATTTTCTTATAATGAACTCATACAGCTTTTATGTATTGAAATGTTAAAGAAAAAATCTTTTCTAAGATTCTTTTCTTATGAAAAATATTTCTTATTTCGCATCAAACATCAATACGTCTGGGACATTTTTTATATTTGGATGCGGGTTTCAGCCCGGCGTGAGGCCACCAGGGATATATCGATAATATAGGGTACAGTAAATAATAGTATATGGATCAAAAATAGTTAAAATATATTAAAACTCAATTATAATATGGGTAATACGCTCCTCAAAAATACCTAAGTATATAAAATAATATTATTTTTTATATCATATATATGGAATGATACTACACTACATATAAATGACGTTTTAGGCTCGCTGAGCCAGGAAGGATTTTCTATCTGTCGACCCGTCGCTCACGATGGGTCTTCCTTCCTAAACATTCCACTTAACCTGAAATGCATTCTTTCCTTACATCCCTTCCAGCCATCATCACACTGTCATGTAGGGCTTGATAATTCATATTTTTACGTGAGAAAAATCCTTCCACCGTTAGAATTCTGGTTCCATCTCTTTCTTCCGGTCTACCTACTCTGTCTTCTTCCCTCCGGCGTCCATTATCCCATGCTTCTCTATTCGCGCCATTCTACTCAGGCTGGCAATCTCTTTCCACCAGATCTCTTGCCCACCATCTCAGTTTCCTCGACATCCATCTTCAGTTATAATCTTCTCTAACTCCTACAGTTTCTCCTGGGTTATTTGTTCCTCTTATTCTGTCTCTTCTGGCCCCTTCTTCTAAGTGCATTCCGGCTCTCAGAAGCCCTCATTTGGTCTTTCGAATATGAGTATTAATTCTACTTTATGATGGTATATACTAGTATAGGTATAGTACTACTACCTATATTATACATATATTCTAGGGATATATCTAATATGCTATATGATATATATACTATATTCATATATATTTATATTCACTATATATACCTATATATACCTCATATATATATATTAATATATATATATATAAATATAGGTATATATATGATATATAAATATTAATATAATACTATCCGTATATAAATTATACTATCTACCTACAAAGTTATGTTGTTCTTTGTCAAATATCATTAGTATTATACCTAGGATCAGAGTCACTATAATATTAGAACTATATATATAATCACATCAATTTATAAATATAGCTAATAAAATATGCAAGACAGCCCTTATATATGAACTATATAAGCTATAATCATATATATTAAATATTTGTTATATAATGGGATACCCATATATATATAGTTAAAAAGCCCTTGATTGATTATTTGATGGCTCGCTTTCTTGCGTAGCTTTTTTTATACTCTGAAAAAATTTAAAATGCCGTATAATTGATCAAAAATTGCTTTTGGTGTGATAGCTCAGATTCTTATCCATTAGTAATTCCTTGAAATATAAAATTAAAAATTTGTTATTGTAATTTATTCTTTTAATTTATGATTAATGTTAATAAAATTATTTTGGCTCTATTTAAGAACATCCACTGCCAAATAAATATAGGTTATTTTTTTTCAAAAAGTTTGAATATTAGTCTTAGTTTTTCCACAAGTTTTCGCCGTAAATTTTTAAAAATTTTGGTAAAAAAACCCAGCGGACAAATGGAAATCTTTGCGTGCTGAATAGAAATATATATTTCAACCACGCGTCAAAGCTGTCCTTATGTGAACATAGGGAATACATCTTTATTTATTATAAGGATAAGTCTTTTATTAGGCGCATTCGTGACCATTTCCTCTACAGGAAGAGATCGAGAGCCTTGGGGATCCTATAAACACTCAGAAATATTAATTATGATATAATGATAATAATATATTAATATATTTAAGTATATAATATATAATGACATATATTATATATAGACAGCTATAATATATACAAATATATATAGGTTCTTTGTTATTTTATAATATTTGTATATTTTAATTAATATAAAATAAGGAAAAAATGTTATTGTATAAAATATGATATTCAGGGATAAATATATATATTATATATTTAGATACTTCTATCTTAGCAAATAAATAAGGAAAAAACGCTTGTATGTAAGTCAAGAATTCTGGGGCAATATCTCTTTAATATATGTAAATAAAATATATCAAATAAGAATTTTTTCCTTATATTCTTTTAATCCTGATTACAAAAGAAGTATATAATATTTCTCGTACTCGCTTTATGTTCAGGATTCCTTTTTGTAATTTTAGTTTTATATTATAATAAGCACTGCCACGCACTCATCTCATAGTCCATCGGGTCATGTTATTTGTATTCACAAATAGCCATTAATCGGATAATTAATTAGCACTATAACCTGTGACCAATAATTATTAAAATATTTATTTTTAACCCAAAGGATGACACTATCCTATAATATTAATGCAATATATCTAATCTAGCCAAACTAGCATATATCTAACCTATGTAACTCTTAATTTAACCCCAAACCTAAATTTAACAATTAAGGCCTAACCTAACTTATATTCGTAACGATAACGCTAAACCTAAACTAAACCTTCTATACCATATCTAATTTCCGGTAACCTAATAAACGCTATAAGCCTAAACGCTAACCTAAACCTAAACAGCATAAAATATTACCTATTTGACCATTATATACCTAACCGTAAGTATTAACGACTAACCCTTATCTCCTAACAGGCTAGAGGCCAATATAGTGACCTTAACCTAGATCCTGTTTTACTTAATCATTTACCGTTTACATTAACGTAAAACCTAAGTCTAAGGTAAGGTCAATTTCAAATTAAAAAATAAATATTGTGGATGTTAAGCGCAGGGTGTGTCTTTATTGGTTGATATACTCCTTTTTTTACTATTTCTCCCGCAAAGTAGTCTTCTACACCGTGTTGAATTTAAGCACATCAGCTGTTGTCATAATATTTAAGTACCTTCCTCTATGTATAATGTAATGTAATTAAAATTATTATTATTTAATTAAAGACAATATAATAAATATACTTTGAAGAACTCCCAATTTTTGAACTATTTTTTTTAGCTGTATTACAGTTTAACTAATTAAATAAAATTGTTTAAAAAAACTTAATATTAAATAAAAATTAAAAAGAAAAGAATTAAATAATTCACTCGAGCTTCACCTAATTTTACTGTAATATTGAATATTACTTTTTTCTCTTTCCTTGGGTAACTGTTACTTTTTTGGAGATCAAGTTTACAGACTTCACATAGACTCCAATCAACTTTTATCGGCCGCCCATTTATTTTATTAGTGTAACAGTAATTTTGCTTTACCAATTAAAATAAATATGAACATACTCATTAATTTTTATTATTAAATACCTCAAAACTTTCTAATTTGTATAATATATACTATAACTATCTCGGCTATATAATATATTAATTAATATATTTTTATTATATATATTATATTTATATATAATAATATATATTATATATATTATAACTAATATCCATATATTATTTTGCTATATTTACATATATAAATACGTAGTACCTATAGGGGATATCATCCAATATATCTTTATATTATATAACTGGTACACCTCATATATATATCTATACATATATATATCTTATACTATATAATATAAATTAAATAAAATATATTATATTATGGATTATATTTTATATAATAATAATATATAATAAATATTTATAAGTATATAAATATAATTATATATATGTATTAATTATATATATATTAGTAATATATATATTTATATTATATTATATTAATTATACTCACTATTTTACTCACTTAAAATAGGCTAAAATATCAGAAAGAGCCAGGAGATTATCTTGAAAAGTATGACATTTACCAGGAAACAATCATAACATAATTTTGTTGAGAAATCAGCCAGTAAGCATAATTGCGAGAATTTGTTCAGAACAAAAAATATTCTCGAAAAGTTACGAACACTTACAGAAGAAATAAAATTACGATTTATTTTGAATCAGCAATTTAAAGACTTTTGATATAGCCAGACGTTTTAATTGAATTAATAAACCCTAACGAATACCCTATTTTTGACATAGACCTTACATACACGATACCAGGAGTAGTGTCTCCTTGCCTCATCATTGTTAGATTGGACCGACCGGGGTGGAGCGGTCGATCCCCATATCTAATATCCACTTCATTACATCATCCATGCCCCTCAAGGGGATAGAAATTGTTTCCTTGAACTTCATAATTATATTGGGGCTCGAGTCGATGGAGGTCACACAAAGAGTAGGGAGTTGGAGATGACTATTATCTATATTTGATAAGCTATATACGGCTTGAATTAACAATATGTTATTTTTGTTTTATCTGTAGTGTCATACTCTTTCAAGTAGGTATTCTTCCTGGCCCTTTTCTGGAATTATGCTCTTTTATCTTAATAAAAAAATAATTTATTTAAATCTGATAAAATTTAATAAAGTACCTAAAGGATCTTTATCACACAAAAATATTTTATTTTTTTAATCCACATTACGGTGCATCACTAATATATATTTCGTATATAATTTTTTTTACTATGGATTAATATATATATATACTATATCATATAATATATATATACTTATTATAAATATATATCTTATATTTTATATATTTATATTATTCATAATATAATACTATTCTATTTAATATTATATATATAATTAATATAATTACCATAATATATAATAAAATATTATAAATTATATACTATACTTATTATAATTCATTTTTATTAGGCACTAGAACGGACAAGGAATCACTTCAGGAGAGTTCTCTAAGATTGACGTGAGTTTTGACGGACCTAATGGGAAGAAGAGCGTAGTTTCTACCACTAGAAAGGGTCGTATTAAACCCCTACCCTTTCCGAGATATTTTTAACAAAGGACAATCGGGTGGACGTAAAGGTTCTGTCCTTGAAACAATTTGAGCTAGCCCCGAGAAGATGGAGATACATTCCGAGAGAATGCTTTTCACTGGTAAGAGTATCGAGGGCCAGAAAACGAAAAAGATTGCTTGAATACAACTGAGAGTGGTAAGTCGAAGCACCTTCCTGGGAGTAATTAGTAGAGAAATTATATATATATAATAAGATATCAATAATAATATAATTATAAACTATATTAGATATATTATTTAATTTTATCTTTATAATAGGTTACTATTTTTATATTAATATAATATTATAAATAATTATAAATATATAATAAAAATAATGGTAATAGGTATTATATTAAATATTAATATATAATAGGTATATATATTTTAATAAATATAATATTGATATATAAATAATTAGAACAATATAAACTATTATTTACCTAAAATAGCAAAGTAAGATTATTTTGAATTAACATTCAATCCTGGGCAGGGATCACCCTTAAATAAATAAATTTCGTAGAAAATTGCTATATATTAAATTTACTTATTTTAATTCTTTGCATTTAAAATTCAGAAACTAAAATTGAAAAATAAAACAATAAGGGCATAAAGCCTATTTAAAGATTTCACATGACTCATGAGAAACGCGAGCCATGAATTCACTATTGAACAGATAAATAAGTAGTATTACATTATAAATATAGTATTATAATTATATATTATAATATTATTATATAATAATATATATATTATAATATTAATTATAATATATATAAGGTATAAATATAATATATATAATATTAAATTATATTATATTTATAATATAGATATATTATTTTACTACCTATTCGTATTATATAGAATGATAACCTAACATTCCCCATTACCATAAAAGAATGGTACTATGGGAAAGATACCTATTATTTTTAATGTTGCTCAATATTTACTTACAATATATGAGAAGGAAATGAGAGATCGGTGCGGCTTCACAGGAATCCATAGCAAGGAATAAACAATAAATCAGATTAGGTATATTCCCTTAGAAATGACCTATTATTTAAGTTTTTGGTGAAAATATTGATTGAAGATTTAAAATTTGAAAGGTATATATATTTATTATAATAAAGATAAATGAATATATATACATGAGATAAGATTAGAAGATTATAAATAATTAAGCTGTACAGAAAAGGTGTTCAAAATAGGTGATCCCTCTTTACAACCATAGTCACAACTCGCTATCTGGAATATCGTGGCGACTGAGGATTTCTATACATATTCACAAAATGTTCCAAAAAGTTATTTTTGGATATATTTCCAAATAACGGGTTCAGAATATTGAAAGGTATATGAACGAGATTTGGATTGTGAGCTTTTGTATAGCTCATGGACAAAGAAACTTCAATTTCAGTGTCTCAATATTATTTTTAATACCACTTTGAATAGTATTGATAGAATGTTGAAATGAATTTATTGTCTATTGATATAAAGAGGAACGTACATTATGAATATTGATTTTATTAAGATAATAACGTGATTCGATTTAAACCTTAATTCTCATATTAGGGATTGGGTTAGAAACGAGGAGCCATAGATCTTCAATTCTCATACGTTTGAGTGATATTTGAGAAAAATGCAAAATCTCTAAAGAGCTGTGGAGATTATTGATGTTGCGAATATAAGTTCTTAGTCACTTCTACGCCTTAAGCAGTTTCATATAACCATTTTTTCTTGACTATTTTAATAATCATGTAAAGAATACGCATACGTAAGATAGCTGTAAGAAATTAAGCTTACTTCATAAATTGAATAGAAATGAAAAGAAACCTACACTGTTATTTTGACATAAGTGAATTTTCAACTCTAACAACTACCTTCACATTAGGTGTGAAGCGAATTTAGGATTTGTTTTAAGATCATCTTGAATATATTCTAAAGAGGCCACAACCTTAAAGCAATTAATAATGAATATATTTAAGAAGTATATGAGAAGACGAAAATGTATAACACAAATTATAAATCGTAATAATCATCTAAGAACTGCTCATTATCGTATACACTGAGTGGTCTGAAAACGCCCAATCTTCTTAATGATATAAAAAACACTTGATAATTAAGGAATTATTCAGAAGACAGACTTGGGTTAAATTTGATAAGAATAGGGATGCAAATATTCAAGAAAATGATCAAAGTTTATGAAACGGATTTAAATAATATAATTTAGGCGTTTTAATAATTAATTTTAATTTAATTTAAGGTTTCAATAAAAGAATAATCCTGCATTGGTCCATGTTGCATGATGCACTTCCATTTTTAGACCAATCTTGTGACAATTATTGGGGCACCTTAAGTGTCCGAGAATTAATTTTTATTTTGAATCGCTTCGAGAATTTAAATCTTAAACTTTGAAGAATAAATTAAGAAAGTCATAATAAATATGAGATCTGTTTATTACGAAATGTAACCAACTATCTGAGTGCTAAAAATAAGCACATAATAAATACTATTTGAAGTAAAAAACAAAAACACCGTAGAATATTGATAGAAATTATTCAATGTAATTAGTGAGTTGTAGTTTTGAGGCTAACCATTTAATATTTATTGAAGTTTTAAGTAATAATATGAACATACGATTGAGCGTTTTTAGAAACAAACTAAATGTAAATAATAGTGTAATAATGTATTAAAAGGATAAAGGAGACTTCCGTTTGAGTTCATAAAAGAAGAATAAAAACGAAGAAGAATAAAGGCAGCAGAAGCTGCGAGGGAAGTGGCAGAATCAGATAACTGACGAGAGTCTAGCTTAGCATGAAAAAGAAGCTGACTAAGAGATCAAACATGCGGAAAAATGCTGAAGACGGCAAGTAAATGAAGGACTAGACAGAAGCTGCGAGTAGAAGCGGCAGAATTTCCGACTTTTAAGAAATCAATTTCAAAGAAAAAATATAAGCTGATGAGAAAGTAGGTCGGATGAATGATTATTGTTTCAGTTGGAGGAATCAATCTGAGTATGAACTTAAACACCTTAATTCGAGCTCCCAAGCTGGAAACCACATAGACAACATATCACCAACATAGTATCATTAATGATGTCAATCCATGAGATCACCCCACTAGTAATCCTTCATTCTATTTAACGATGCAAAGTAGGAAATAGATTGTCTATACTATGAAAAGTTATTTGAAAAGGTTATCGCTGAAGTGAATGAATGGGATAAAGGGGAATTGGACCTCCAACTTAAAGTAGCTTTATTGACGGTAAGAAAGGGTCACATTGTGACATATTCGCGTTTATTGACAAAGGATGAAGCCTATAAAGAATTATGATTAAGATTGAAAGAAGCTTCTTACTGGTGTGGCTATATATTACATTAACTGAAAGAACGGATTACAGATTAAAATTTAGAAATACAATTAGGCACATAAAGACGAAAGACCATTAAGTTCAATCGATAGTTAGGTTAAAGAAATCTAAAATGGACTGAAGTGAACTGAAGGTCTACGCACAAATTATATAAAGATTTTAATAATATGTATAATAAATTAAACTTTATAATTGTGGCTAAGAATAGTTATTTTAAAACTACTTACGCTAATAAAAGGTAAGACTCGCCGACATTATAATTTGAGAGAAAGGTAAAGATATAGTAAACTTTGACGTTATCGGCTCAATAGAAATTCGAAGATGATCACCTATATCTCTTGCGCATAAATACAAAAACACAATATCTCTCGAGGTAGTGTAAAATAAAGAAGAATCCTTTAAAATTAAAATTTTGAGAAGTTAGGATTTAATTCGTATGACAGCTACATCATCATTGACATAGAATGTGTTTTTAAACAAAATATATTTTAAAACGTAACATAAAATACAGAACTTTTTATTTGTTTTAGAATGTTAATCTTAAGCTCGAACTGTTTATTTCAAATAAGTCCGATTTTCATTTGCAATAAGGGATTAATTAAAACATAATTTTTATTATATAATTTAAACTTGACTCTATAATATTTACATTTATAAAATTTAATTATTTATTATTAATTTATTAATATATATTTAATTAAATTTATTATTATTATATTAATTATTAATTTATATATTATTAATTATTATTATTATTATTTATTATTTATTATTATTATTTAAATTATATATTAAAATTATTAAATTATTATTTAATTTATAAATTATTAATTATTATTATTATTTTATATATATATAGTTTATGGAATTATAAAAGTATTAATAATGGTAAATACAGGCTATATGGAGCTCTATCACCTACGCAGTATTTAACCCACCATGATTTTTTATAAGAGGAAATCAGCATTGGATAATGAATCTTCTATTTATAAAAATAATAATACGAAAAATAGCAATAAATATTTCGAGGAAAAATTTACTCATCAGGATACTTAAAAGAAAAGTTACAGCCTCTCAAAGTTGTTAAAAAATCCGCATAGACTTTCAAATATAGCGATTGATATACGATTCCAGGTTAGGCCTCTCCTGGGTCTTTCATTTCAGGCACCTCTAGAGCATACAGAGTGTTATGATAACCGCTGATGGTTAGCGCTATAGCACAGATGTAATAATTTCTATGTAGTGTTATTATAACAAATCTTATCATAACCTAGAACTAGAAAGAGTGGTACCACAGAACGAGCAGCCGAGGGCCCACTATATTTTTTATTTGGATATTTTAGAAAAGTCTACATGTGAGCAACAAAACTATTTCTCACTTACTACAGCAACAAGGCTCACGCTCACACTATTTCCTACTTTACCCCAAAGAGACTTTGCCAGAGATCTCTTACCAAGCTTTCACTATTCTTCATTATTATTTTTTTAGAGTATATCCTGTGATTTTCAAAAAAAAAAATTTTGTGTTTTTTTTTCAATAACAAATCCTATGGGTTTTTTTACAACTTTGAGAGGCTGTAACTTTTTTTCCTAAGGAGAATTTGTAATAAATTGGGATTTAAAATATCTATTTTTAAATTACATACTGACAATATTTTTTATATATAATATTAGAGTAATTAAATGACTTCATTAAATAAATTGAAGATTGTTTGATGGTGGAATGACAACCCTCTCTCATTGGGTAAAAAAAACATCTCAATCCCAGGTATTAAAATCTATTCAGTATTATTATTATTATTATTATTATTTATTATTATTGGATAATTATTATAAGGTAAAACCGGTTTCCTCTTAATGTGGTCAAAATTGACTGAAAATTAAGAATTTTATTTCTATTTTTAGTTAAGGGCTAAAATGGGGTCCACCTTAAGATCGAATTAACAACTTTTCGCTCTTTGGATGTGGTAAATAAAAATGCAACATTCCATGCGTTAATAAACTGATCATATTTTGATAAGGTAAAGCATTTGTATGAAATATACAAGTCAGATGTCAAAATTATTGTCTTTTCATGCTCTCTCGTCATTTTTTAAATTTCCTAACTAGTCAGTTTAGTTATGGTTGTTCTCCAATGATTTGTTATTTTTTTTCCATGCAAGTTCATTGTTGCGGAATAGATAAACTAATAAGGATGAATAGCATTCTGGGGATAAAAGTCAAACTTAAAGATTCAACTATTAAACATTATTACATTCATAATTTACAAATACATAACAAATGCATTTAAAACACTATGCAACAAATATAGAAAATTTTAAAAGATTTCTAAATTTAAAGAAAGGTTTATAACCTTATATTTTTTGTTAAGAATATATAAAGTTTTAAAGTTTCTCATGCACTGAAAGTTGATCCACACTAGATTTTTTCAGGCAAAGTCAATTTAAAGTTCTTATTGAAGAGTTAAAATGAATGAACTTTGTTAACTATTCGGAATAAAACCGAACACATAGCTTTTCAGTGTGAATGGTATACTTTTTTTATCAGGTTAAAACTGTCCTGGGAACTTTGCCAGAGCTTACCACTAGTGTGAATAAAAATTTACAAATGTTAATCAAGGAAATATGTGGATAAATGTAAATTTAGGATAGGAATTTAAAAACTTTAAGCATTTTATTGTATTTAGATGAGGAGCTAAAATTGATAACATTCAACAACCTGCCATGCCAAATAGCATTATAAATTATAACGATTGCCATTAGATATTTCTTGGAATTTCAATTTCCTTCTAGTTTCTTTGTTTTGCCCAAACATTTTAATATTAATATGAATAACTATTCCAAAGATATGAGATATTCCATATAAGTTTCATAATTAAAGACCTAATTAAAACACACGTAAAGAACTTGCCTCTATTTAATTTTAAAGTTCATACATCATATCTATTTACAATAAAAAAATGTATATAAATAGCCCATAACTATTTACTAAGTAGATTAGATAGATATATAGATATAGATTAGATAGACTAGATAGATAGATAGATCGAGATACGATAGATACGATAGATAGATTAGCTAGATAGATAGCATAGGAAGATAGACTAGATTAGGATGCTGTAGAAAACAAAAGTTTGAAATAAGTTATACCCACCAGCTTCGCAAAGAACTTTCTAAATCTGAAACACTTGGTCTACATCAAAAGTCAATAACAAACCTTAATCGTTTTCTTTTGTACTAAGTGTGTGGAAGATGAGTCGAAAGCCAAGACTATGCAGGGAATATGTAAACTAATGAACTATGAAGGCTATAAGAGTAGAATAGCCTTTATTTTACATAGGTACAGAAAACTTACCTTGCTACTAAAAGTATACTCTACTTGAGATAATTCGTTATGTTCCTGCAATGGATTTTAGCCAATGAGTTAAAAAATGTTGTTTTCCATTTTCTTTTAAAATTTGCAATTGAAAAATACATTTACAGTTTAAGTATATATATATATATATATATTATACGTATCATATAATCATATTATATACGATATATAGCTATATACATATAATATAGCTATAAATATATATATATAATATACTAGTAAGAGATATTATATAATCCTACTACTATACATACGTATATATATATAAATATATCATATATATATACTATATTATATATATATATATATATATATATATATATATAAA
>JABUQX010132309.1:15000-26068 GCA_015478945.1 Trachelipus rathkii
CATGAGAAATTACATCAGGAAGCTAGCACGTCAACGTCATGATCAGAGAAAAATTTCATTCAGACATGGTTCGAAGACTTGCGTGAAGTGCGAGTATAAAAAAATGTCGATGAAATGAATAGATTTTTAATGCGATGATGTGTTATTTAGTCTTCATCGTAGGGTATTTACTTAGGAAGGTTAAACTACATATCACCTCAGTTTATCTGTTGATTAAAATAATCCCATACTCATATCACCACGATAGTTTTAAATATTTTTACGTAATAGAGAACATCGTAGGTGACTATTGTTGACTGTTTCTCTCTTATTCGCGTGCACAAAAATACGACATGAACAGCATCTGAGAGGTTCTTTCATCTGAAAACAATTTGCTATGCCACTGATCAAGGGTTTTGTACATTTTTTAGGGAAAGAAAAAGTATTCCTGCAATGTACTATGCTGTATTATTAATAATTATTATTTATTGTTATAATTTTTGTTAGGATCCATTCCCTTTGAAACCAGTTGTTTTAATGTACAATTACTGAGGGAGTCCTCCATAAACTGTTTACGACATATTTTCAATTGAGAGGCTGATATATTAGTAGGTTGAGGAATATCTCAAATGCCTTAACAAATTATTGGTTTCCTATGTACTAATTTAATCTAATGCTGACATCCAGGGATGAGTTTTGGATTCTGAACGATGTTCAAATGTAATGCACACGTATACTCACGACAGAATCTACACCTGAATGCAGCAACACTGCTTTAGTTTTTTTAGTTTGATTTTTTTTCGGACGGAAACATTTGTGTGTATTCCGGGAAACTCAGCCAAATCCTTAAAATCGCGTTAAAAGATGACATCTCGATCATTTATTCAGATGTAATAATTATTAACTAATCATTAAAATAAGCAAGCTGAACATCTTGTACACGATCGTCAGGAGCTAGTGCTAAAACCCTTAAAGTTAAGACGTTTCTATGACAGTCCTTAATATGTCGTCAGTTGTGTATCGTAACTTCACTGTCACTGAATGTTGAGCAAGCGAATGTTGTGTTCAGTTTCAGAACACAGTTTTGCAATGCTTCAACGAAAATGCTTGTCTTTTCATCTTTTTGTATTTTCAGTGGTTGGCTCAAAGCACTAGATGATTCATTTTTCTCGACTTCTCAATGGATGTTCAAGCTGTAACATGTGATCACTAACGACAGCTAACGGAAGACTGAGTCCACGTTATTTTTTTAGTAAGAAAATGTGGGCAGTAGTAGCAAGAAGAAACTGGTAGCCGCCTTTTTTACCAACCCTGACCTTTTTTACCCCACCCTAGGATTTTGGCCTTGTAGCTTTTTGGCCTTGTAGCTTTTTTGCACCCCTTCGGAGAAGGGGTGCGCCAGACGGTTGCGAAGCAACCGTCGTACGTACTTCCCCCCTAGTTTTTGCCCCCTTTTGACCCCCCTTTAGGGACTTAGCCCCTTTTTTTGATGTTTTGGCCTTGATATTTCGGTTTTGGCCTTAATATTTCGGCCTTGATACCGTATCAAGGGCTGAAATTGACCATTCTTAAAGGTGAGTGAGGGATTAGTAGGGATTATCTTGAACTCAGTCACTTACCTGCCGCCCTATCTTGGATAGGTAACTGTTCCTAACATGAGGTCATGTATGTACCGATCCTAATTTGTACGCATGTAGGTAGCGTTCCTAACTTGAACGCATGTATGTATCTATCCTAACTTGAACGCATGTATGTATCTATTCTAACTTGGACGCATGTATGTATCTTATCCTAACTTGAACGCCAATTGTATGTATCTGCCTAAACTTGACCAACAACACTACATCAACACACACTCGGACATGACGACGTCGACTTTCCACGGTCCCTTTCACGGGCTCTCAAGCGTCCATTAATTGACCAAGGAAACATGTCGTCTTTAGCCTGTGCTGAAGGTTTTGGGGCTAATTTTCTTCCAAAATATAAACCAATGATAGATACTCGAACCGCCTATCAACTCTGGCAATAAAGGGCAAATTTTACCACAGGATCCACGCTAAGTATCTGAGAGGAAGGATCTTTTATTTCAAGTCTATAAACATTATATATATATTTTATATAATTATTTATTTATATATATAATAATAATTATAATAATAATAATTAAAATAATATATATATATATATATAATATATATATATATATATAATATATATTATATATATATATATATAATATATTATAATATAAATATATATAATAGTATATAATATATAATATATATTTATATATATATATATATATATATATTATATATATATATATATATATATAATATTATATATATACTTATATATATCGATCCCTTGGAGATCGCCAACGTGTCCTACTACAACACAGCACCACACACACCCAAAGCAACATGTAATTAATATATAATAGATAATATAATAATAATGAATAATAATAAATAAAAATAATAAATAATAATAATAATAATAATAATAATAATAATAATAATAATACAATAATAATAAATAATAATATAATAATAATATAATAATAATAATATAGTATATATTATAAGATATATATATAATATATATATTATATATATATATTATATATATATTATATATAATATATTATATTATATATATATATATATATATATATATATATATTTTAAGCGAACACGTGCGAGCGGCATTTAATTAATAATAATGAATTATATAATAGTATAATATATATAATATATATATATAATATATTAATATAATAGTATAGTATATATATATATATATATATATATACTATATATATAATAATATACATATATAATATATAATATATATATAATTATTAGTATATATATATATATATATATTTTATATATATATATATTATATATATAATATATAAAAATTAATAAATAATTATAATATAGTATATATATATATATATATATATATCACTTGCCCTCACACCTACATCTACACGCACACACACACACACTATGACACTTATACGCACTTACACTCACCATAGACACTTACACTTACCTACACTTATACACACATACACTATGACATTATACGCACTTACACTAACCATAAACACTTACACTTACACTTACACTTATACACACACATACACTATGTCACTTATTTACACATAGATACTTATAGACCTATACACTCACACTTACGCTTACACACACACCCTCACACACACAGATACACACACACACCTACACCCAGCCATAGACACTTATACACACTCAACCACTAGGCTACTTATACACACATACAACCGCCCTAGCTTACACCTACACCTACACACACACACATACCTAGACCCATACATCTACACCTACACCCACACGTACATAGACACTTACACTTACGCTTACACACACACCCACCTACACCCTGCCATAGACCTTAATACATCAACTTCACTCACCTAATAGCAGCTTACACTCAATCCATAGACACTCGACTTACCCATAAACACTTCATCTTTACACTCACATACATAACACACTAGACACTTATACGCACTTACACTCGCCATAGACACTTACACTAGCCCATATACACTTACACTCACACAGATACACTTACACTTACACTCACACACTCGATATTTTGATTCCTCATCTTTGATGACGTCATCTTTGATACCATCTATATTGATGATTCATCTTTGATGAAGTCATCTTTGTCGGTTCATCTTTGATGGTTCATCTTTGATGACTCAGATTTATTGATTGTTCATCTTTGATGGTTCCCAACCCCTGAGCACATGTGTGTGTGGTGAAATATATTAAACTTTGAAATATTTTTAGTTAACATTGAGCGAATAATATAAATGTAAGTGAATAATTGTTATTTTTAAATAAAAACCTAGAATGATTTTAATAAAATACATATGTTAGCAGAGAAGAACTTATTTTGTTATTTTTATACTTATTACATGGCTAAAGATGATGTAAAGCAGTAAGTCAACAGAACAAAACGTGGTATAGCTTGGTGTAGAGGGCTGCTAGGGGCTTGCCTTACTGATTTACTGATTTATTGCTTTAAGGTACGTAAAATATATGTTTTTAATAAAATTTCATAAAATTTTAGTAAAAATTATTTTAAAACTTGATAGTTATAAAATTTATAAACTAAAAAGTATTAACAGTTAATAATAAATTCTTGTTCAAAGATAATGATTGTATTTATTATAGAAGTTTTCAGAAATTTGAAATAAATTTTAGTTATATATTGAATGAGTAATATAAAGTTAACGTGTTAATTAAAAACAATAAAAATGTTTTAATAAATTATACGTATGTTCATTATACAAAAGAACTTATTTGACATGTTTAAACAGGGTTTGTGTGTTGTGGTGTGTGTGTGTGTGTGTGTGTGTGTGTGTGTGTGTGTGTGTGTGGTGTGTGTGTGTGTGTGTGTGTGTGTGTGTGGTGTTGTGTGGGTGCGTATGTGTGGTGTGTTAAATAAAGATACAATAGGAGAAGTAAATACACTAAGTATTAATAATAAAAATAACTAATAAAATAAAAATAAAAACTAATAATAAAAAAAATAATAATAAAAAAATAAATAATATGTAAATAAAAATAAAATAATAAAAATAAAAATAATAATAATATTAAAAATAATAAAGAAAATAATTAAAACAAAAATAAAAAACAAAAGAAATTACTTTGTTGGATGTTATTGAAAACAAGTAAAAACATAATGAAATAAAATAATATGATTAAAGCAGTAAAGCATAGAGTTAAAGCAAGTAAAGCAGTAATCACAAAAGCCCTACTAATTCTCTTTGTTGCCTAAGGCAACAGCGTTATTTATTTACTGATTTACTGCTTTAAGGTATGTAATGTTAATAAATATATGAGTTAAAGCAGTAAAACATATGAGTTAAAGAGGTAAAGCAGTAAAACAAAAGCATACTAATCCCCTTTTGTTGCTAAGGTAACACCTCGTTTTATTTACCTGTTTTAACTGCTTTAAGGTCTGGTAAATTTTATCTTGTTTTTTAATAAAATTGTTACAACAATTTGTAGTAAAATACTTAATATATTTCAAAGAGATTTCTGGACTCTTTTGGGTCTTACATTCCATTTGTAAACAACTATAAAATTAAAAGTATTAATAAAAAATATAAAGAAAAATATTTTTATTTACTGAGTTTAAAGCAGTAAATCAGTACACAGTAAAACAAAGCCTTACTATCCCCTCTGTTGCTAGGCCATTGAGCTATTGATTTACTGTTTCACTGCTTTAAGGGCTTAATATACACTTTTTTAATAAAAATGTTTAAGTATGAAGTATAAATGGAAAATGATTCATAGTAATATTTGCAAATCAAATTTTTTGAATGTTTAACATTGGATATACAACTATGAAATATGTGTTAATAATAATAATAGGTCTGTGTATTGAGTTACAGTTTTAGGATCGTAAAAAATGTTTTAATAAAAATGTTTAAAGTTTGAAAAAAAATAAATGATTCATAATATGACTATATATATGATATATATAGTATATATATATAGTATATATATATATATATAATATATATATATATATATATATATATATATATATATATATATATATATATATATATTATATATATATTATATAATATATATATATTAATACTAATATATATTATATAATATATTTCGTTTCGGCCGCCGAAATATGCGCCTGAAAGGCGCACGCGGCGGAGGTTACGCGGAAATATTGCGTCTGCGGACGCGCGCGGCGGCGGGGCGGGAACGCGGTTGGTCGCACCTGTGGGTGCGGGGATTTCGTCTGACTTGTCGGAGGGCGCGATGCCTGTCCTTCCCTGGGTGGTCCGCTTATGACCTAGGGGGAAAACATCAATATTAGCTCTGTTCCTTTGATGTAGGGTAGTGGCAGGGTTAAAAAAGCTAGAAAGATGCAACCCATAGTAGGAAGGATCCTAGCAAGCTTATAATATACACAATCGACTCCTCATACTTACTATTACATAGGGTAGGGTCTTTCATATATTAGTGTTATTTTCATGATCAGGTAGGTTAGAGAAAAAGCTAACTTATAACTAGGATGCATCCTAGCAACTTTAAGATATTATCACCAATCGACTCCTCTATACCTTAACCTAGGGGTAGACACCTTGATAAGGACTATTCTAGGCTGCAGGGTTGGGAACCATCAAAGATGAACAATCAATAAATCTGAGTCATCAAAGATGAACCATCAGAGATGAACCGCCAAGATGACTTCATCAAAGATGATTCATCAATATAGATGGTTCAAAAGAATGAGCGCAATCAAAGATGAGGAATCAAAATATCGAGTGTGTGAGTTAAGTGTAAGTGTATCTGTGTGAGTGTAAGTGGTATATGGGCTAGTGTAAGTTGTCTAGGCGTATGTAAGTGCGTAAATAAGATGTCATAGTGTGTAATTGTATGTGAGTGGTTAAGTGTAAGGTGTCTATGGGTAAGTGTAAGTGTTCTATGGTTGAGTGTAAGTGTCTATTGAGTGTATAGTGTGTATATAGTTGTCTATGGCAGGGGTGTGTAGTTGGGTGTGGCTGGTGTAACAGCGTAAGTGTTAAGTTGTCTATGTACGTGTGGTGTAGGTGTAGATGTATGGGTCTAGGTATGTTGTGTGTGTGTAGGGCAGGTGGTTAAGCTAGGGCGGTTGTATGTTGTGTATAAGTTAGCGCTAGTGGTTGAGTGTGTATAAGTGTCCGTATGGCTGGGTGTAGGTGGTGGTGTGGTAAATCTGGTGTGTGTGAGGGTGTGTGTGGTAAGCGTATGTGAGTGCTTATATGGTCTATAAGTATCTTATGTGTATAATGAAGTGACTATAGTGTATGATGTTGTGCATAGTGTAAGTGTTAAGTGTAAGTGTTTAATGGTTAGGTATAGTTTGCGTATAACTGTCATAGTGTATGTGTGTATAAGTGTAAAGGTTAAGGTAATGTCTATGGCGATTGTAAGTGCGTATAAGTGTCATAGTGTGGTGTGTGGTGGTGCTGTGTAGATGTAGGCTGGTGAGGGCAAGTGATATATATATATATATTATGATATGTATATATTTATATTATATAATATATATATATTATTAGATCTATATAATATATATATATATATATTATATATATAGTATATAATTATATATTATATTAATTATTATTATTAATGCGCTCCACGTGGTTCGCCAGTTAAAATATGATATAGTATTATATATATAATATAGTATATAATATATATATATATAATAGTATTATAATTATATATAATAATATATATATATATATATGATATATATATAATTATATATTATTTATATATATATATATTATAATATATATATTATATACTATATATATATATAGTATATATAATTAGTATATATATATTATATATATATATGATATATAATATTTATTATATATATATATATAATATATATAATATTAATAAATATATATAATATATATTATATAATAATTATATATAATATATATAATATATATATTATATTATATATATATATATATATAATATCTTATATAATATATATATATATAATTATTATAATATTATTATTAATTATTAATTTTATATTATTATTAGTTATTATTAATGTTATTTATGATTATTATGTATTATTATATTATTATTATTATGATTATTATTATTATTTATTATTATATTATTATTATTATACAATGTGTTTGGGTGTGTGTGGTGTGTGTAGTGGAGCCAACGTGGCGAGTCTCATAGGGATCGATATATTATATTATATTAGTATATATATATATAGTATATATACTATATATATAATATATCATATATATATATATACTATTATATAGTATATATCTATATATAATATATATAGTATAATAATATATATAATATATAATTATATATATAAATATATTTTAATTATATATATAAATTAATTATATATATATATAATAATATATTATATGAAATCTGAAGATCTAATGTTTTATAGACTTGAAAATAAAGATCCTTCCTCTCAGATCTTAGCGTGGATCTGTGGGCTAAATGCCTTGTACTTGCCAGAGTGGTAGGGTGTCGAGTATGCTGTTGGTTTATATTTGAAATATAGCCCACACCTCACCAGACAAGGGTCAAGACGCCCATTCTTGAGTCAATAAGGACGGCTGAGAGCCGATGAAAAGGGACGGGGAAAAGTAAATCTGTGTGAGTGTTGTGTGTGTGTGTGTGTGTGTGTGTGTGTGTGTGTGTGTGTGTGTGTGTGTCAAGTTTAGAAAGATAATTACATGGCGTTTCAAGTTATGATAGATACATACATGCTGTCCAAGTAGAATAGATAGCATACATGGCGTTCATAGTTAGGATAGATAACATACATGCGTTCAAGTTAGGAACGCTACTACATCGTACAAATAGGATCCGTACATACATGAACCTCTGTTTAGGAACAGTTACCTAATCCAAAGATAGGCGCAGTAAAGTGACTAGTTCAAGAGAATCCCTACTAATTACCCTCACTCACGCCTTTAAGAATGGTCAATTTCAGCCCTTGATACGGTGATCAAGGCCGATAATATTATAGGCCAAAACCGAAAAATCAAGGCCAAAACATCAAAAAAAGGGGCTAAGTCCCTAAAGGGGGGTCAAAAGGGGGCAAAAACTAGGGGGGAAGTACGTACGACGGTTGCTTCGCAACCGTCTGGCGCACCCCTTCTCCGAAGGGGTGCAAAAAAGCTACAAGGCCAAAAAGCTACAAGGCCAAAATCCTAGGGTGGGGTAAAAAGGTCAGGTTGGTACAAAAGGCTGGCATTACGCTATTTCTTTTTCTGCTACTACTGCCCACATTTTCTTACTAAAAAAATAACGTGGACTCAGTCTTCCGTTAGCTGTCGTTAGTGATCACATGTTACAGCTTGAACATCCATTGAGAAGTCGAGAAAAATGAATCATCTAGTGCTTTGAGCCAACCACTGAAAATACAAAAAGATGAAAAGACAAGCATTTTCGTTGAAGCATTGCAAAACTGTGTTCTGAAACTGAACACAACATTCGCTTGCTCAACATTCAGTGACAGTGAAGTTACGATACACAACTGACGACATATTAAGGACTGTCGTAGAAACGTCTTAACTTTAAGGGTTTTAGCACTAGCTCCTGACTATCGTGTACAAGATGTTCAGCTTGCTTATTTTAATGATTAGTTAATAATTATTACATCTAATAAAATGATCAGATTCATCTTTAAGCGATTTTAAGGATTTGCTGAGTTCCGGAATACAACAAATGTTTCCTCGAAAAAAAAACAAACTAAAAAACTAGCCAGTGTTGCTGTTCAGTGTAGTCTGTTCGATGAGTATACGTGTGCATTACATTGAACATCGTTCAGAATCCAAAACTCATCCCTGGATGTCAGCATTAGATTAAATTAGTACATAGGAAACCAATAATTTGTTAAGGCATTTGAGATATTCCTCAACCTACTAATATATCAGCCTCTCAATTGAAAATATGTCGTAAACAGTTTATGGAGGACTCCTCAGTTTGTACATTAAAACACTGGTTTCAAAAGAATGATCCTACAAAAATTATAAAATAAATAATAATAATAATAATATCAGCAAGTACATTGCAGGATACTTTTCTTTCCTAAAAAATGTACAAAACCTTGATCATCATAGAAAATTTGTTTTCAGATGAAAGAACCTTCAGATGCTTTTCATGTCGTATTGTGCGAATAAGGAGAACAGTCAACAATAGTCACTACGATGTTCTCTATACGTAAAAAATATTAAAACATATCGATAGTGATATGATATGGGATTATTTTAATCAACAGATAAACTGAGGTGATATGTAGTTTAACCTTCCTAAGTAAATACCCTACGATGAAGACTAAATAACACATCATCGCATTAAAAATCTATTCATTTCATCGACATTTTTTTATACTCGCACTTCACGCAAGTCTTCGAACCATGTCTGAATGAAATTTTTCTCTGATCATGACGTTGACGTGCTAGCTTCCTGATGTAATTTCTCATGTAATAACTTTTTCGAAAGCTCAAATAAAAGCTTACTTCATTAAATACAAGCATGCGCCCTTCAAACACTTTCAAACTTGCGTTCAATACAAGAGCAGGCATGATCACCATGGCCCTATTTGTACTTCGGAAAACAAGAACAAACTTTGTAACGTTGAACGAAATGTCTCATGAATTATTATTACGTGGCGGATAAATTTTCGACTTAGACATGTTCTTGAATAGCGCCTCTCACTGGAGGTGGTAGTTCGACTAAATGTTCAATAGGAAATTGCACATATGCGTGCAGCGAGGTAGTTGTAAAAGCAAGTGACAACCATTGTTTCAAACAGGGAAGAACTGAGTTAACGTTCGTGTCGTCAATAAGTAGGGTATAGAAATTTCAAATCTGTCGCTTTTCGCTTTTTAATTTTTATTTGATATAGTTTTATACTACTAATCTATCTATCTTGATGCCTATCTAATCTATCTATCTATCTTATCTATCTATCTATCTATCTAATCTATCTACTCTAGTCTATTACTCTATCTTTTTGATCTATCATTAGTAGAATCGAAGTTAGGAAAAGTTAGGAAGTGTGATTTGCCGGGGGGTGGGTGGAAGGGGTCGAAAACCTGACCCAAATGAGTGGTTGGAACCGCTCAATTTTTCAACAAGGTAATTTAATAAACAAACGTGATTATTAATATTATCAAGTTTCTGAAAATAGGTGTGAATGAAGGTGGCAACTTCTTGAATTTTTTTTGCACAGTCCTGGTCAGAGGAATTCTCCAGAATTTTTTATCCATTATCACACTTTTAAATACATACATTATTAAATTAACAACACAATGAATCTGCTGATTAAGTAAGAATATTTATCAAAGTAGAAATTATTGTATCATTTCTCTATATGATTTATAAATATTATATATATAATATATTATGATATATATATATATAATATATATATTATATATATAATATAATATATATATTATATATAATATATATATATA
>JABUQX010132310.1:0-20000 GCA_015478945.1 Trachelipus rathkii
TTAACTGTTAAATATTTTTAAAGTAAAGCCGAGAAACCCAAGAAACTCTTATAAAATATTTCTGAAACAATAATTGTAATTGGGGGTCAGATATTTGTTCTCCTCTCAAAGGTCAAAGCACAATCCTTGTTCACTAACAAAACCATGGAATTAGACTGACTGTTGAAGCTCTCCATTGTAGAAGAGTGGACTTCATAGAAACTGAAGCTTACAATGTTACTTAACAACAAATGAAAATATAGTTATAAACAAATACTGTACATACAAGATTTCAAAATATGATCATCTAAAAAGACTTTATTATTAAATATTAAAATCTATGATTTTTTTTTTTTTTTATGTTAAATGACTTATCTTGAATTCGTGAATAGGTAGGTTGAAAAAGACTATGAAGATCTAGCTTCATCTCAAAGTTATTGTTACCCCATTATAATAATGTTGATAAATAGTGTTAAAGATATGTTACTACCTATAACAGGTAAAAAATTAGACAAAACATCTCATAAATAGAGTTGCCAGATTGCGTCGAAAGAAACTAGAAGAGAGAAGAGAGAAGTAGAGAGAAGTAATGAGAGAGATAGAGAGAGATGACAGAGCGAGAGAGAGTAAATGAATAGAGACATTATTTGTATTGAAAGATTTAAGAGATGAAGAGAGAGAGAGAGGTATGTAATATGATAGATATATTGAAAAATTTGATGTTGACCAGATGAGTAGAGAGAGAGAGATGAAGAGAAGAGAGAGAGAGTAAGAGATGAAAGAGAGGAGATGGTAATATATAATATAAGAAATATATATAAACGTATAAGGAGATATATATAGATATGTAATAGAAGATAGTAATTATAAATGAAACCATCATTTCTTCAACTTGAAGTTTGTATTTTTTTTATTACTTTCTATAAACTAACATAGATTGTATGCCCATTATTATGAGTGGTCGAGCACTTTGAAGGAATAAAAGACGGAAAGAGGAGGAAAAGTCACATCCAATAAGTTGATGATAATTTATTCAAAGTTGAATAAATATTTATGCATCACATTTAATTATTAGGTTCAACATTTGAGAGTAGGAATAAATAAAATGAAATGTAATGTATCAGTTCTTTAATTAGTAAATATTAGTGATAGTGAAAATCAATAAACTCGATAATAACTTATATTAATGCTAAAATAAAATGCTATCCCAAATAATATCATTGAGCTCACAGATTTAAGACTAATAAAAGAAATTTAATAATAAATATGCATTGATAAATGTGAAATTTATTGTGTTAAAGGTTTGATTTTTTTTAGTTTACTACCATTATCCTATATATACTACACCTATTATATATATATATATATATAATATATATATAAGAGGTGGGCATCGGTTATTCAAAAAGTAGTTTGCCTTATCGTCTACTATTCGCGATGTACTCCTAGGCAACAAGTAAGTTCCGTATATTCAATTACCATTTTCTTTGGAGAAGAGAAAAGTAACGGAAGTGCCATCTAACTTCCAAAAAATAAATTTAAAGGAAGCGCAATAGATACATCCCGTTATACATATCTTATCTTATCTGACGCGACTATGAACATTAAGCTATTTTAGTCTCGACTACTCTCACACGCTCGCACATTTTATTGGGTGCTGAAAGGTGAGAATAAATTAACGGAATTCGAAATCAATGAGATGCGATTTATCAATTAAAGATATCATACATGCATGCCTCATGGTAAAAGAACACGATCTTACTGGGAACTCATATCGACCCTAAGTCCCTTCTCAACATAAGCAGCCAAGCGAGTGGCTAATTGAAAACAAACCCGAGCCTTATGCCCTCTCTCGCGCATTCTACTACATACTAATTATTCTTAGCTAAAATCTTCTGTCTATTGATCTCTCTGATGTACAAGATTGTCCCACTCTTTATTGTGCTGCGCGACGGCGCACAAACACGGCTATAGGTGGGCCTAAAGAAGTCTATTAAACGCGGTATCACATTTCGTTCACCGACGAAATGCCTCACCTGCGATGAGAATCAGTAAACTCCTAACACCAAGAGAGAGTGACTGTCCCTCGCTCACAACCAAAACATTACTTCACTTATCTACTCTGACCTTCAAAACATTGCTCCTTTTACAACCAACTTGCCAAATCTCATCGTATGCCATATTACTGCTCAAACCTCTCTCAGATTCCGCCACAGGCAAAACCAAATCATCCACATATAATAGGTAGGTCATCTTACCCTCCACTCTCTTCATTTCTCCATCAGGAAAACGCCCTCTCCTATCACCCTTATTTTTTGCGCGAACTAAACAGCTAACCGGGCATACAGAGATTATTTATTTCGATTAATAGACAATACACTAATGGGAAAACAAATATTTAGAATAGCAGTTATAGAACAATAATGCTCAAAATATAAGGTAGAGGTGGATTAGGGTACCATAACTACTACTGAGCTATTAATGTGAGAATGATGCTATACTACTCACTCAGTATAACATAGGTACATGATAATAATTAAATTTAATTTAAATATTAATTTTAATATATATTTATTATATATTAATTATTAAATGCTAAATATATATTATTATGAATTATAATATGAATATAACCGATTAGGAAGGGTAGAATAAATTGAGTAATAAATTAGAATTAATACCAGAAGACCAAGTGAGGCATCGAGTGAAACAGATTACCTAGCTGCAAGCGCGGCTTATTAATATTAATAGAGCGATACATTTCGAACTTCCATTCTGGAGTTGTAACAAGCACGCTACTACATGGCGATACATACTTTTATGATTCGCAGTTGTTCAGAGATAGCTCTCTAACAACTAACTACAAATATCCCTAATTCACACGACGCTGAAAGACGCTGGTCCCTATTAAAAGCATATCATACAACCGCCTGTAATAGACCAATATTCAACAATAAAACAATCAGTACATCCATTTATATCTCTTCTTCTCTCTTACATTTCCCTCAATGCATTGTTAATCAAAGTGTAAAGCTCTCTCAACAATGCTGCCGATACGAATCTATTAACACTCTTACTCCTAAGACTATCTAAAACGCACACGCTACACATTCTTCACATCGTATCCGCTTCTGCGAGTCACTGTCGATGCGACACACTCTTTGTAAACAGTCACGATCTCAAAAAGAGATGACTAGTGACAATATTCTTACTCTACCATAAAATAACATGTGCAAAATAAGCCGAAAGTCCTCCTGAGTATATATAGCGGAAGCAAATGAGTTAGTATCACTTATCTCTGCTTACCTGTTTGAAATATTTGCGCAAAGGGTAACTATTTTTAATAAGCTCGCTCTGAGAAGAAATCAACATCCTTTGAATCTTCGAGATATTTACCGCTCCATGATATATAAGCTTCTGCTGAGAACATACTAAACTTGCCAGAATCAAATGCGAAGTCACATTCTGTCCTCCACTTCTTGAGATCATAGCATTCAGCACCGGACAATCATCAACTATATATAACTGCAGATCTTAACCGATTTTCAAACCGGTAGATAACGCGGCAAAAATACTATGTAATTCGAATTATTTTTAGTTTTTTGCTTTTTTTTTAGATAAACTATCTTTCACTCTACCATAACTGAGTCTCATGCAGAAGTAATAGATTACAGGCATGAGAGTAGAGGGCCCTGATCAAAAGATGGGGGACAAAAAATGAGTAAAGAAGACATACAAATTAAGAATAAGAAAAATTAACAAAAACAAAAAAAAACCATACTAGAGACACCTTATAAGAGCACAATGGAAAGATAAAACCCATCCCTTACCATGTCTCAAGTGCTCTAAACGACAATTCACTTATATTAAATGAGGGTTCAGATAAGGTCTCGGATAACTTAGAGAGATATAGTAGAGGACAGATTATGTATAAACAGATAGTTTTGACACCGGCGTATACAATTTATGAGAAGAGCATGAATAGAGATACGTCATCACGATTTATATACAAGATAGTTGGGCTTGGGAAATAAAGAGGTAACAGCATAATAACTAATAATAATAATAATAATAAATAATAATAATAATAATAATAATTAATAATAAACACTGAAGTTGACATTGAGTACTCCAATATTCATACAACAATAATATTACAATAAGAAGAGATACAAAATGGCAACTCAAATCTATTATGAGATTGCTAAACTAATCAGGGCAGACTAGACAGATAGCGAGACGTAAAAATGACCAAAATATGGGCAACTGTCTCATGGTACCTGAGTCTACCTCATTGCCAGTTGATTAGTTAATTGACCGTTCTTCAATGTAAACATTCTGAAGCCCAAAATACTCTGTAAAATGTAGTCTATATCGCCTACGAATTTCTCAATCTCCAGACAACCACTATTCTCAATGTAAGTCTACTGCGGAGTCTGACTTCATATAGCCCGAATGGAGTATAATTTGACACCCAAGAGATATTTTCTTCGAAGTATTGTCCTATCAGGGTGCATCACCTCACACTACAAGTCCTTATGCCATAATTGCACTCAGTACGAAACGCGCCACTCGTATTGCCTATTTCTGCAATTATGGCTATGTCTATGATTGACACATTATTCCTAATAGTTATATAATATTGTTTAACTATATATACTATATACAAGAAACTTTTTAACGAAGATTTTATTTACACCAATCATATAGAGACGAGGGCATACCATTAACATCAAAACTAGTAGTCTTGTATTATATATACTATATATATATATATAGTTCACATTTTTAAATTAACTAACCAATTTTCTTGGGTATATATATATATATATACGTAAGAAATCTTCATTATATATCTGACCAAATTAATATATAAACGAACCGTTACATAAACTAATAGTTTTTATCAGTTAAATATAATGTGTGCAGCATAATATTATGCATATCATAATAGATCTATTATATGTCGAGCTTTACTCCAGGCTTTAATATTAAGGATATAATATACTACCTTAAAATCATTTTTGCATACACATGAGCACTCACTCAGTTAACTTGTTATTACGTATGAATGTCCCCAATCGAGTGCAAAACATTTATAGTTTATAAGCTAATGTAATGTAGATGAGCACTATCTATACTGTACAACACTATTTATAGTGCTGGGGCTAAATAAGAGTTTAGGATACACTACTAAATGAGATACCTTACACTATAGATCATAATGGAATATATAGTTTGTAGTGAGTGGTATATCCCAAATATGATATTGATATATGGAGTTTATCTCACTTGATAATTATTAGTGAGAGTACTCTTAAATCGTTTGCGAAAAGGTGGTAAATGAAGCACTTCCTAACTTTCCGAGCGCTACACCCCTCCTCGAAAATATGAAAAGCTACACGGTCGTCTAAGAAATCGACCTTTCACTCTCAATCTGTCAGTATACCATTTATATACCACAGTTATGGAACCCTTACGTATAGCCCTTAAAAAACTGGCCGATTGCGCTGAGGTGTCGGTGACGTAATCCTCTGCAGATACTGTTCGAGTCGTATGGTAACAGATCTCCCGTACATAAACTCCTCACGGGAAGGAAGGTTCTACGCTGCGTGCCTAGCCTAAATAATAGGGTGGAAGAGAGGACAAGTACCCTCACGTGTGGCAGGTATGGACGTGAAGTTTGGGCCCAGATAGGAGAAAGCAAGGAGGACGGAGTACACTAGGCGCTCCTAATCCGGATTCGGATTTTGATGCACGAGGCACTTCGAGCTGTGCTGCTTCTCTGGCTCGCAGAGGTGCCGAGTTATCAAGTAAATATATTGATATAGGGATTATCATATTTTACAATACTTTATATATCGTTATATATGTGATTCGAACCCGTAGATTCTCGAAATAGAAGGGTTATAGGGTAAGTAGGGGTAACGGTAGACTTCTCACACTATTTTTATTCAGAGGATGTATTCCAAAATGTATTCATTATCAAGGGTAAGGATGGAGTATATATCTAAATATTAATTCTATTATTATTATTATTATATTATTATTATCTCATAATCATTTTATGTATTATTATTGATTAGTAGTAGTTTTAGTAGTAGTATATTAGTAGTAAAGATAGATTAGCTAACAAGTATTAAAGTAGTGTAGTAGGTTATGTCAGTAGTGGCGTTAATATATTCATATAACAATGCACGTTTTAATAACCATACACAGGAAGAATTGATGTCCTCTTAGCCGATATACAATGATACACTAATCATCCTTTACGGAGTACGCGACATGGGCTTCATGCTATCTCGTCTGGGGTGATCTCCAAGTAGTAGGGTGCACGTCGCTGAAATTGTTCGGTATTATGTATATAGTAATAGATTGAGGATTATGATATTAATATAAGTAATGGAGCGCAATTCTTGTAAAGACTTTAGTATAAACATATTAAAGAATCCCTAATTGAACAAGACTACCGATGTAAAGCCTAAAGCCAGAACCATCTGTGTCATAATAGCATAAAACATTGGTACAAGTATGATAGTTATATCTTAGCTTCTTTGAGTAGGTGGTGAAAGTGGAGTAGGTTAACGATACTTTTGAGAGTGAATGCACAGTGGTATTTACTTTTAACTGTAATATTAATCAGTGTAGTTTGTAAATGTTGACTGTCATAACAATTTATTCGTACGTAATGTGTATGTTAATAGTCTTAGTTTAAATAGTAGATATATGTTATGACTTAACGGTGTATAATATTAAAACTTTGTTATATGCGTTTAAATTAATTACTACTAATTTCCTTGGTAAACTTTAACTACTATAACGTAATATAATTATAAATAATAATTAATATTAATAATATAGTATATAATTAAATAATATATAATAGTATATAATATATATATATATATATAATATATAATATATAAATAGAGCGGTAGTACGAAGAAGCGTGAAAATAAATTAACGGATACAATTTGATGATGACAAACCGCATACGTGACTGACGGCCTAACAAGGGTGCTTCCAGGGGCCACCGGTCTCAGTATATATATATATATATAATAATATATGATATATAGATCATATATATAATATATATATATTTATATTATTTATATATAGTATATAATAATATAATATCATATAATATATTATATATATATATATATTATATATATAGTATATCATATTATAGTATATACTTATATAATATAATATATATATATATTTATATGATATATAATAAATATATATATATCTATATATATATATATATTATATATTTATAATTAATAGTATAATACATATATTATAATTATATTATAGTTATATATATAAGTAGATATATAATAAATAAAATCTATAGATATATTATAATACTATAATTAAACTTATATTATATTAAAGAATATAAAATATAATTAATATACTATACCAATATATATATATATATATATAATATTATAATATATATAGTAAAGTAATATATAATTTTTATTATTTTATAGGTACTATTATTATTATATTAGATTATATATATATATACATATACTACTATATAATTTATATATACTATTATTTTAAGATACTATTATATTATA
The DNA here is from genome assembly GCA_015478945.1 of Trachelipus rathkii. NCBI lineage: Eukaryota > Metazoa > Arthropoda > Malacostraca > Isopoda > Trachelipodidae > Trachelipus > Trachelipus rathkii. Next base: position 7,581 of record JABUQX010132310.1, read on the forward strand.
TATTATTAGAAGTAATATAATATTTATTATATAATAATATATAGATATATATAGTTATGAATGTAAATATTATTATAATTTTATATAATTAGGTAAGTAGCGTTAGTATATATATATATATAATAGTATACAATAAGTAAGATATATATTTATAAGATCCTGGATAGCTACCGATTACACAAAGAAAAGGTGAAATCTGATGTATAATTATTTAATATTAATTATATTATATAGTATATATAATATAATATATTATATTTATATATATATCGACTTTTCTCTTTAATAAGTTATAGTAGATATATAGAATAGTATATAAATATTTTTGATAATTAAGATTCACACCGATTATATACTATATATAATATTTATATATGTAATAGTATAAGTAGTTAGTACTCGATTCGGGATAGGTAATAGGATCTATGTACACATTACTTACATTATAATATATGGATTTTATAAGTGTTTATATAATATTACCATCTTAGTATAAGCGGAATATATTTTATCTAAATCGATGAGTCTGACTAGATAGTATGGAGGAAAAATACAGAGCCATAATGACCACATAATATTAATAGCTATATTGGTTCGTCCTACTGCGGGATGAGTATATATATAGATATACATCAGTACGCCTGTTATATTTCAATATCGAGTACTTGATTAATAAAAGTAATTTACTAATTGTCATGAGCTGGTATATAGTTTTAGTTAAAGTAGAGAGAGGAGGTAATTGAAAGGGACTTAAGCTGGAGATTATGCTTACTATAGGTAAATTTGCGGGCTGACTTACGATGGGTGTAGTTCGGAAAGAGATATAGATTATAAGATCATACGATAGTTAAAATAAGTGTATACGTTATATGAATCGAAATTTTGTACACATTAATGTCGATAGTAATAAACCACAATACATATAATTATATAATTATAATTATAATATGATTATTATATAATAATATAACTATATAATTATATATATTATATATATATATATCATATATATAATAATATAATTAGTATAATAAAAAATATATATATACATATATATATATATTGGTATATATATATATATATATTATAAATCTATATATATATATATATATAATATAATAATAATATATCGAGTATATTACATATATATATATTATATATATACGATATTATAAATAATAAGGTAATAATATAAGTATTGACTAATATTATATATATATATATAATAATTATATACTATATATTAATTTTATGTATAATAATACAAACTTTATTTATAATATAGTATATATATATTATATTTATATAGATAATCTAAATATTTTATACCATAAGAACAAAAATAATTGAAGATATAAGTTATATAATAAACACACAACCAACATCAATTGTTTATATTAGAGAGTTATGAAGTTAGTGCTGAGTAAAATATACATTGGTTTAATGTAAGCTATAATATATACTATCATAAACTAATTACCTATTAGGTCGGTAAGTAGATTTGGTCAGCAGACAAGTATACTTCTACGGACCAGTCCTTTCTACAGCTTTTTTTTTACTCGCACCTTCTCGAAAAAAAGAGATACTGAACATGAGAGAAGATATATGATCCTGAAACTTTGGGAATATAAATGCTAATATAAAATATGGGGAATAAGCGGATCGACAGAATGGTAGTAATTTTTCACGTTCCCAGAACATACTACAACGTGACGCGGGTCGGGTTTCAAACAACCGAAACTAAGAAACGTCCACAAACAGGTGGCACAGCCAATCACAGCCATAAACAGATTTTCAGTAGGTAGAGACAGGAGATAAAGTAGTCATGCCTATAAGTAAGTCACAAGAGTTATAGTGAGACAGGGATCGCTGACCGTGTATAAGTCAGACCAGCCAGATACACACAGAGGTGGGACACAGGCGAAATCGGAGTCAGCGGCGGTGTGAATCTGCGGATCGAGAAAAGCGAAGATCTGAACCAGGTTACTGTCTGCCTCTATATCAATCTTCGTGCTCACCGGGGTCCGAAGCTTGGGTAGGACGCGAGTGATCACCCGCCAAAAATGAATTCCGCTGTGTTGTATGTGGTGCATGACGCAGCCTAGGCTCGGGAGGCAGTACGAGGTATCACGGCGAGAAGGACTATCTGATTGCTGTCTCTACCAGTATGATGGTGAAGGGGCCCGGGGGGGGCGGGGTCATTATGCCGGGGCGCTTGTTGACTGGGGCGTAATAGATGGGAAGGGTTGGTCCGCTGCGCCTCCGCACCGAGGTGGACAGAAGATTACGATTTGGCGGCTGGCAGTTCTGTTACCGCCCTTAGGACCAACCCGCGATCCTTTAGTCGCGGGTGCCTTCCGCGAAGACAGGCTGAATGGGATAAGGTACCTTCTAAATAGGCAGTTCCACGAGGGTAGAATGCGGAGTCGAGATAGATCGACGGCCGTCGGGGTTTTCTTCCGTGCGCTGAAGTGTGATCCTCGTCGTAGACCGAACTGACTATTGTGAATTTTAACGGGATCTGCTTGGGTCGGGAGGTCAGTGACCACAAGAGCCTAGGCTGGGCGCGAGGAGCCGCGGGACCTCAAATATCTAGACATCAGCCGCGTGGCGCATAACGTGGCATTACGCAACGTAGCGTTATCACATAATCACATACACACATTAATTTAAAATCGCTATAACGGGCGTCCGAGAGAAAAGCAATGATAGCTCCTGCAGAATTGGTCCGGGTAGATCAAAAATGTCGACTGTTTGCATTTTCTTGGAGCGCGTTTGATTATTATTTTTGTTTTTTTTTTTATTTTTTTTTTTTTTTTTTTTTTTTTTTTTTTTTTTTTGTTTAACACCGTAGGTTACTCTGTCGGAGGCCTGCTGTGGTCGTCTCAGGGACGCTCCCTAGAGCTACCGTTGCATTTTGCTGGCACCGAAGACTAACAGATAAGGTGCTTTGGTTATGAAGCAGTAAAAGCTGCAAACCGGTCCCGACACCGTCCTCCGCATTCGCGACGCCTCGGCTCCGAGCTCATGAGGGAAGGGTCTAATTTAGTTAGAGTTATCGTATCGTGATCATAAAATTTGGAAGTGGTAGTGTTTAGATGTTCGACGGTCCCTAGTCATGGAGCAGATGTTACGGTCCCTTGGGTCCCCCGAAAGGGGCCCGCCCCATTAAAAAATCGAAGTGTTTCGTATCAGGAAGGCTGAAATTTGGTCGAGGGGAGAAGTTCATCTAGTGTAAATTTCTAGATAAGAATAGTAGTTGGGTATTGGGAATCTGATGCCCGTTGGCTTCCGGCAATCATACCGGTGAAGCCCTGCGGGGCCGAGTTAATAAACAGTCTAATAAACAATAGATCTGGTGGTGGCTGCTTAAGAATTATTGTTTTGGGATCTGTGGGATTTCGAAATAATAGGTCAATTCAGAACCCATCAAGAAAAAAAATAAAAAAAACTAAATCAGTAAATAACATAAATAGAAATTTCGTAATTGCTTTTTCAGTTGTATCAATTACAAATTTAACGTTTTACATCCCTAAAGCAGTATATGCAGTAAATCAACTCGACATATCAACCCCATTCCAGCACGCAGCACTTTGTCAGTTGTGATTATTAGACTGGGCTATGATCCTATTGATCAAGTCATATTTACTAAAATTTTTCATGTTTTACATACCCCTAAGCAGTAAATCATAATGCAAAAGCCAACACTATCAAACCTGCATAACCGACCACCCTCCTGTCAGTTTGTGAATTCTATTGTAATCTTATTGATCTATTGATGTCACGTCAAATTTTTTTTACAAAATTCTGTATACAGTTTATCACTAACAATACCCTATCAGCTAATCTGTAAAACCAATCACCACCATCTCATACTACCATCCAATCCACCCTACCAGTCCATGTGCATCTACTGATTCAAGTCAACATTTTTTACGTCAACATTGTCATGTGTTTACCAGATAGCCGCTAAATCGTACTCAAACACACAAATCCACCGAATGCCAGCCACCTCTCTGTCCCTCTTGATCTCTTTTGATCTAATTGATTTTCAAGTCACATTTCGAGTATCATTTTGGATAATAATATATGACATAAAATCAAGTTCTTTATGCAAAGATGAATCAATATATACTGTTAACATTAACAAAAGTTCCGCATTTAACATCAAAAATAGCATCATCTGAACTATGAAGACTAACCCACAACGACAGAACTTAAACACTCTAAAACATTAAGAAGCAGTCAAATTAACAAAGTGCACACAACTTAAGAAGTCAGTGAAGTACTAACAAAGCAAACCAAAGCGCAACCTACTTCATCACTTTTTCTACCTAATGCCACTGTGATATTTTTTACACTTAACATAGTAACTACGATTTAAACGAAAATTTTAACCACAACTCATAGTGTGTAATTATGCATACAGATCAACTGAGTATACTCTAACGTAACAAGTTTTTCTACGAATTCAATAAGAAGCAAAAACGAGAGATCATCCGGAACTACGATTATATGTAACAAACGACAAAACCAGTGACAGTCTTCCTTTCGCCGGCGTAAGCAGTCAAACAATAAAAAAGTTGCACACCTTAACACCGTAAACGTACCTAACATGTCTGGACAGAAAACGAACGCTATCTTCATACTTTTCTAACATATCACCTGTATTTTTCACAATTAACCTAGTAACATTTTAACTAAAAAAAAAATTATTCCAGACAAACATTGGTTAGATTATCCAAACTGCAGTGATGCGATGAATATTTCTTGCGTATCAAATTGACGAACCTCAACCGAATAAGCAAGACATAGCATCAACGAACTAAATTATGCATCGTCACGACGACAAACCTGAATACCCGTTATCGCCGATAAGCAGCACATTAACGAAAGTTCCAAAGACAACTATAACCAGCAGTAAAGTATCCTAACTCGGTAATGGCTAAAACGTCAACCTATTCTTTCTTTTTTTTCAAGCATATCTCTAACATATACATGGTAATTTATATTAACATGGTAATTAATTTAAACCTAAAAAATTTATTCACAAGACAACATTGGTTAATTTGTCTAGGATTTCAACGATTATAACTCTAAGTTGTAATAAAGTTTCTCCACTCAATAAAGCTAAAAGCAGTGAGCGTAACATGAACCTAAGAAATCAATGTGTCAAAGCCAAACCGCTAACAAAATTACAAAACACGAACTAACTGTTAACATTAAATCAAAGTTCGCACAAATCTTATGATAATAATTAATTGAACCTTGTAGCTTAAATTGATAACTTCTTTACTTTTTTTCCAGACTCATTTTCGAACCTCTTTTTACCCTTTTGCCTTCATTACAAAAATATAAACATATAGATAACTAAAAAATGTAAGGTATCATAACCTTGACCGATTATCAACTGATCATCGAATATACTCTAACGTAATAAATTCCACATAATCTAAGTAAGACTAACCATATTAAGGGGGCCCCGCCGGTTTTAAAACGTTGGAAAAAAACTTTTATAAGAAGAAAAATTTAATTGTCAAGGATATATATTTTACCAGAACTAAGAATAAACTGTACAATAACAAAATCTTTCCACACTTACACCAGTAAAGTAGCTAACTGGTCATGCTGCAAAACGTAACCCTACTTCATTACTTTTCAGGCATATCCCCGTATCTAAAACCAAATTAAATTTTAAAACAAAGCCGCAATCTCAAGACAGTAGTACATTTACTAAAAGAATGTATCATACACCTTGTCCGATATCATCCAGACCAACGACCATGATGCTAACGGGTCAACAAAGTTTTTTGAACGTTTATCAGCAAGCAGTTTCCAATTTCTAATATGAATTTTAATGAAGCTTTGTCTGCCTATTTATCTATTTATACGTAAGAATTGTGTCAAGATTTATAAAAAAATTTCCTTTTGGTTTTTAGCTTACGAAGATTTTCGGAAAAAGGTATGAAATATTTTTGAAAAGGGGCAAAATTCCCCTCAGACATATACAAAAAATTTACAATACTCTTTAAGATACAGTATTTGTAAAATATTGAAATGATTTTATGAAATTGATTCATTTCAGTAAAGAAAGCGGATCATGAAAAAGCTTCTGATAAATTTGCTATAATTATGCGTAGAGAGTACATGGTACCTTTAGTTTGTATTAGTTACTGAAGTTTTGAGTCATTTTGCCTATCCCCGAATTCTGGGATAAAATGTCCTTCTCCTGGATCCAGAGATATTCCAGAATATTTTTTTTGAACTAAATTTTTTCATACTTTGAAAAACAATTTACTACAAAAATTTATAAAGATTTCATACTGAATTTATTTAGACATTTCCATCAATGCATATAATTAAGTAAAAAAAATAATAATAATTTTCGTGTAAAAAATAAAGTTGCTCGTAAAAACTTAAAATTCAATCAAAAAATTTGCATTTAAAAACCTATTGTTTTATAATATGAGCGTAAGAAACATAAACAATTAACATTATCATTACTCAGCCGAGCTTTTAGTTTGGTCACCAAGAGTCCTGCAGCTGAGAATGCTCTCTCTGTTTCTCTGCTAATTGTAGGTATAGACTCCAGTATACTCATATTTTACTTAATGCTAACTGTTCTTTTACCAGTTGTATCAAATAGGTAAACTCCTTTAGGAAATTGCTTGCTATTGATTAGGTTTGTGATTGAGCACTGCTATTAACATCTCATTCAGTTTGCTTTTACTGCACTCTCCAATTTCTGAGAGACTGTATTCTGATTCTGGTTGTCAGCTTCTTTTACTTTCTTAGATTTTAATGAATCAGACGAAAAATATCATATTTTGTATCAAGAAGGTGTATTAACATTCGTTTTGTTGTTGCTAATTAGACGTTTGGAAAACCCATGCCACTCTGACTCTTAAACTTTACTGAACTTGACTCCAGTTTTTATATACCTCTTTTTCAATAAATGGTCTTAAATTTGTCTCCAAGAATCGTTCTATCATAGCTATCAGCTATTATATCTAAAATTAAAATCCAGTATCAAGTTCATTCTTTCGAGAAATGTGTGCGAATTTAATGTAACTTTGAAGATTATCATTCTTCAAGGGTGACTTGCGAAACATGAACACAATCTTTCTTACTTCAGTAATGGTATGGTTATGCTAACTATAACAGGGATCGATTATTTCTGATGCTACTCGCTCGCTCATTATCTATATTGTGTTCGACGCTTACATATGACTGGAAATCTTCTGTTTTCTCCTCTTCTAGATTATCTTCAGCATCTTCATTTGACTCTACCTCAAATAAAAGACTGTTAGTCTGTTTCTTCACTTTCTTGTAAAGGACATCACACACAGCTAGATGAATACTGAGTGCACAACACAATTGATGCTCACAACAAAATTTTCCAAATTTACCATGACACTCACCACATCTGTCACATATGCACTAATGTGGTTCTCTATATATAAATTGAATTCTGAGTTTTTTTTTTTTTTTTTTTTTTTTTTTTTTTTTTTTTTCAATAGCTAGTATGCTGGTAATTGGTACCATACTTAAATTACAAAACTTATTTTTATATTGATGAACAATAATATTTAAAAAGAGTTTATTTTGACTGATGAATACACACCTAGAGAAAAGATAAATCTCCAGCCGTTATTTGAAGATAGATCCAAAATTCTTTCATAACTTTTTTTTTTTAAATTATCGTATTGTTTATATATACTGTACACCATTTGCGTAACAAGACTTGGGTGTTTTTGGAAAGAGTAACTGAATATCGCTAAAGACTTGTTTAATAAATTTTCAATTACGCATAGCACTGATAATAAATCTATTTAGAGCTGCGAGTTTAGCAACGTTTTCTTCTTCCATATCTTTCAAAATGAAACTCGGTTATATTGGATGAGAAAGAGTACTAATGAAAATTTTGAAGAATTCGCTTTAGATTCTTCCTCTCTAGATCATTATAGAGTAAAACTTTCTGCTGCCGCCCTACATACTAGGGTTTTTGTTTTTCAGGTGCCGAAACAAAGCCACTTGTAGAGAAATCTTTACGCTTAATTATCTTGAAACTCTTTGCATTTTCTGTTTTTCTCTCTTCGCTATTACTATCTTTGTCATGGTAGACACAAATGTTTTAGAATTTTCTGCCTTTGGAAAAAGGGAAAGTAGCAAAAATGATAAAATTAATGGGTTATAAGTAGTGTAAGTGATAGAGAAACACTCAGTCTGCAGTAGATGTGGGCAGTTCAAAGACAAACGATTCTTTTTGAATGAATCATTTCAGTGAGTGATCAAAGAATTGTTCATTAAAAATGGGTTAAGGCTCTTCTCGACTATGGTGTTATCGAATGTGTAATTGATATTAGAGTATCGTAATGGAACTATATATATATATATATATATATATATATATATATATATATATATATATATATATATATATATATATAGTATATATATATATATATATATATATATATATATATATATATATATATATATATAAAATAATATATATATACGGTATAATTAAACCCCAAAGTAGCAAATATTTTTGCTACCTTGGGGTTATATATATATATATATATATATATATATATATATATATATATATATATATATATATATATATATATATATATATATATATATATATATATATATATATAAATATATATATATATATATATATAATTTCCTAGATAAAACGGTATATCTCCTAACTATATATGTATCAAAATTTCGTGAAGATCGTATTAATAATAAAAAAGTTACCGTCACAAATAATTTTTGAAAAAAATCACATTTTTCTGGTATACGCATGATATAATTGGTCTATATACTATTATGGGCGTAGTCTTAAACTACACGCCGTTATGTGGAATATTATTGCCAATGCTGGTCCAGAAAATGTAAAAAAAAAAAATATATATATATATATTAGCGAGATATTCAAAATTATAATAGTTACAGCGAAAGGAATACATTTTTGGAATCCTGGTAAAATTTTACATAGGAAAATGTAAAAAAAATAAAAAAAAAAAAATTATTGTTAATAATTATAGTAATATGATTAGAAGGCCTATTTAGAGACCTTTTTATTGGTTTCTCGTTAAAATAAAGACTTTGTATTAAATTTTTTTTTTTTTTTTACTAAAGAAACACCCAAGGGTATACTGCCCCGATGGTAGGAGCCGGTCTGGTCTGGGAACTACGGGGTAGGGATTATTTCTTCCGGGAGGCAGCTCCTGAACCCTGCTCTTTGGTATTTGGGTGTCGCGGGGGTTCCTTCCACCCCCTACGGGGTATGGAAAAACATCCCCCCTATGTTCCCCGTCGGCTCGAGCTCCCTAGTGCTGTATAAAGCAAAAATTTTATTTTTTTACATTTTCCTATGTGAATACCAGGATTCCAAAATGTATTCCTTTTGCTGTAGCTATTGTAGTTTTTGGAGATTTTTTTTTTTTTTTTTTTTTTTACATTTTCTGACCAGGATTGGACCAGCATTCCAGCAATGTATTCCGTTTTACTGTAGCATTAATAGTTTTTAAGATACATATGACGGCTAATCCAGACGCTGGCCATAACTTATATTGGACAGCAGATACGAAAAAAAATTGATCACATAAGATTTTAGATAATTGATCTAACAATCCATATTTCAATTTTCAGAAATGGTATGGGTTAAACGGTTGTATGTAGAGAAAAAAAACTGCCTAATTCGTTGAATTATATACCCTGAAAATTTCATGAAAATCCAAGGAATAATAAAAATTTACAATCTGATTTGAAAATGTCCCTTAATTTAGCGTTCAATGAAGTTGAATGAATTGTTTAAAAAGAGAAAGGAATCAGACAACTTCTCAAAAGATGGACCTCAATCGAATTCAATATTTAATCGAATTCAATAACCAGAATCACTTGTCATAAAAATTTGACTTGACTCACTGAATCTTTTCACTTTTCCATAACCTTTGGAAGGTGGTACCAGCATGACGAAGTTTAAAAGGCATAAAAAAGATTTCGAAAGATCAAAAGGTGTATTAATGGCAGTTTTTTTTCTTGCGTGTGAATGGGAATTTGGTGGGAAACACAGAGAAGATCAACACTGTTGAAAACTTATAAACCATGGAGTTTATGAGATAAACTGGAATTGAGGCAGAAAATAACGGTCTAGTTTAGTAATAGAATCTAATGTTCTAAAATCAACAAGTGGAAGCCATTCTTATGGAAACTTTTTTAGTAGGATGAGAAGAGGAGACGACCAAGAGGATTTAGAAAGGCGAACAATACCAGGATTTCGGATATTCCTCCTTCTTCACCTCAGTAATGCCTAGCCTAGGTAAACTGTTTCCATCTGCTCATTCACTTAGGTCTTTTCTTCCTGCTAGAGGCCTGTGATCGTTTAACATACACCAAAAGAAGGGGACCCCTTCTCAGCCATCTAACTCTGTTCCTATAGCTATAAACTCTCTTGTTTCCTAAAGATTTTGAATCTATCCTTAGCAGTTTCAATATCCCTTTTCATCTTAATTCATCTAGTCTTATCTCTGATCGTCATATATTGTTTCTCTTTTCTCTTCTATTATTCTTGGTCCTTTGCTCTTCGGCATTTCTCTGAATATTTTACTGTGGCGTTTGGCTTATCGAAAGTATTCGATAGAATATGGAACAAAGCTTTGATTTCTAAAATTTGCTATTTCAATATCTATCCTTCTCTCTGCTTTTGTTTCCGATCGCTCTATAAGGGCTGTTGTAGACTGTCACAGTTCACAAATTAAATGTATCAACACAGATTTTAATACACTATGGTATCAATAACTGCGTTCATTAGGGTTCTGTTCTATAACTTATACTCTTTCTCTACTATCTGTCACTTCGTCTCCTGTCCGTCCATGGGTGGACTACTGCACCCTTTATTATTCATTCAAAACTTAGAGACGACCCGCTCAACAGCAAATATTTAACGTTGTATCTCTAGCTGTGGCAAATAAAAAATGTTTCTTATCAATGCCTGAAAAACCCAGTTTCTTCATTTATACACTCCACATAATCCGCACAACTACAACAACTACGCAACTCTAACATCCTTCTGCTCTTAATATCCTTAGTATTTTATTTTCACACTTTCTTTGAAGGATCGCACCATTTCTCTCTCGGTAAACAAGTTTTTAAGAGTTTTTTGCTCTGTATATTGGCGTTGTTCGCCCTGGTACGGATTATGCATCACATATTTTGGGTGGTTCATGCACACATACTGCATTTCTTAATAAGGTAGTGTCTAGAGATTTTCGACTTATCAACTATCAACACTCCTGTTCTCTTTCTCACACTCACAAGCACACACGCTTTCAATCTCATTTTCAGCCATCATACTGTTGTATCAATATCCTTATGCCATCACTCATTACAATGGACATTGCACTTTTAAACTCTCTCTATTTATATACTTCCTTGCTTGAGGAGAGCTCATGCTCGTGCGATTCGCCTTTCTGCGCAATCTCATCCATACTCTGTTAAGCTCTCTCACCGCAGACTTAACAACTATGCTCATTCTTAGATGGGCTTTACTGGTAAAGTCTGGAACACTCTTCACTCCTCTATTTGCTACACTTTCTTCAACCTACACATTTTCTAGCGCCGTGTATCAAATTATATCGGCTCAATCGGTAGAGCGACAGAGTCGCAAAAGCAACGGCCCGGGTTCGATCTTTGTCAATTAAAGATTTCTTGTTTAATTTAGTCCGGATCCTAGGTAGCAATTACCTAGAGAAGTTTCCCTCCTAAAATAGGGCTATGCCAGTGAGGTATGAACTTATATATATATATATATATATATATATATATATATATATATATATATATATATATATATATATATATATATATATATATATATATATATATATATATATATATATATATATATATATATATATATATATATATATAGAGAGAGAGAGAGAGAGAGAGAGAGAGAGAGAGAGAGAGAGAGACAGACAGACAGACAGACAGACAGATTTATCCGGCAGGATAATAAATATCGTTTGCACAGTAAAAAATCTTTAATTATCTACCTATCTATCTATCCCCTCGTCTCCCCATAGATTGGGGGTGGGGTGAGCAAAATACAGCGTGAGCAGAATAGTTAAGTAGAAGAACATGACCAAAGTCAACCACTCATACCCTTAAGTGAGGGATCGTCTCAGCCGAAACCCATCCTGGAGCTTCATCAACCGCGAAAAGCTCTCAGTGTGGCAACTTGTCAGTGACTGGGCTCACTCCCTGAGCCAGGTAGGTCCATAACCGTGCCCCCTCACAATACCCCGCCATTCACTCCAATTGGGGAGTAGCTTACATGGTCGAGAGGAAAAAGGGTCGATACAACATCAAAAAAAATTCCTGTACAGCCCGCCGCAG
>JABUQX010132310.1:25000-28966 GCA_015478945.1 Trachelipus rathkii
TTTTTTATATCTTCTTGAACTGGCTAAGTCCAACATGTTGTTTGTTTTTTCTATTTCCCGTGTGTTCGAGTAGTTTTAATTTTTATAATCTTTTCAGATAATTTTAATAGAGTACTATGTAAAATCTTCCAGCTTTCATCCACACCCTTTCTCTCCACCACATTTCTTCTTCTCTCCTTCAGCTCTCTCTCTGGAAGTTTTCTTTACAGGAGTGATCTTTTAAATTTCCGAGCATGAATCTTTTTATGACTATGCAATTGAAGAGCTTTGGTCTTTCTATTCTCATTTCTCCATTGCCAGCCGGTGGTCCGAATTACACGATTAAGATGATATACACTTTACATCATCAAACAGTCTTTTGTTGTTTGGCAACATCAAATCAATCGTAGACTTCTCCTCATATCTCTGCCTTGCATTGCTCCATCGAAACCACGTCCAATTTATAGTTTTCATTATGATGGTAGAGTGTTCACCACACACACACACACACATACTCACACACACACACACACACACACACATATATATATATATATATATATATATATATATATATATATATATATATATATATATATATATATATATATATATATATATATATATATATATATATATATATATATATATATATATAAATATATATATATATATATATATATATATATATATTGGTACACATTGCCTGAAGTATAAAAATGAAATTTAAGGAGATAAATCTTGCAAGAAAATATTATATAAAAGGTCAGAATTTGCTTTGCAAAATAAATATTTTCTGCTTCGAAAATAAGCAAAAAAAAAAAAGGAAAATTTTTGTTATTCAAAAGTTTTCTTTTGTCGTTTTATTTATTTTGAAAAGAAAGTCGCTTTTTGGGCAACGAAATAACCGCACTGCATTTTGCGTAGTGAAAAATGGTTTGCGGAAACCAAAGACTTTTTAAGGATTCTTTTCTTATCTCAAGTTCCGGTTGTAGTTTTCACATTACATAACTTTTAGAAAATAGACAAAATTTTACAGGAAATCTTTGAGTACATCATATATATATATATAAATATATATATATATATATATATATATATATATATATATATATATATATATATATATATATATATATATATATATATATATATATATATATATATATATATATATATATGGTCCTGTAACTTATACGGAAACTCGCACATAGAAATGCACATCCTCCACCCCCACAACTCAATGAACATACTTCAATTAAATATAAATGGTATAGAAAATAAACTAAGAACTACAGCGCACACTAATTAAATAGCACTTATAATGGAAGCCAACTTCACCCAAAACACTTACCTCTCGGCATTTCACAAGACAAGAATACAGTCAATGCACCCAAACATAGCCTCGTTACACTCATACACAAAAACATCCAATTCCGAAACACCACACATCATACAGAGTTCCTCGTGAGCAACGACGAAATATTTACTTACCAATCAATAGGAGTACAAGTCAATAAAAAAAAAACCCTAATTAATTTTTATATCTTTCCATCTGTATCTGAACACTGATCACGAGATTATACCCCAGACCTAGCTTCCTTAACACAATATAATAATATTCGCCGGAAATTTTCAATGCACATCACCTTTCATAGCTTGACACACACATACATACATACACACACACACACACACACACACACACACACACACACGAAGAAGTGACTCAATTATTAAGAACTTACATTCACTCAGCATTTTCAACACCAGAAACCATCCTACTCGACAACCTCTATAACATAACCAAAACTCCACATCCCCCGATATCTTCTTTTGTTCCCCCAAAATTCAAGTGATCACAACTTGGCAATCTTCTTATGCTCTCACCTCAGATCACATCCCAATACTATCACAATTCTACATAAACACTCCACGCACACAGCTTTATTTATATATATATATATATATATATATATATATATATATATATATATATATATATATATATATATATATATATATATATATATATATATATATATATATATATATATATATATATATATATATATATATATATATATATATATATATATATATATATGCTAAAATCTCTTGGGATTTCAGAATAAATAAAAACATAACCTACGATTAAGTAGTACTTCGATTGTGTATATATATATATATATATATATATATATATATATATATATATATTAGTTATATATATATATATATATATAGAAATCGATCTATCTCTCTATCTATTGATTCATCTTTTTCGATTGTATATATATATATATATATATATATATATATATATATATATATATATATATATATATATATATATATAGTAGTAAGGAGAGGGAAACTACCGCAAAACTGCCGAGAGACCCCGACTCCTACCATCTTTGTGGTTTACCCTATGGTATTCCTTTAGCCTCCCAAAATAGGGCAGAGCCCCCAGAGGGGGCTTTTTGGTTCCTAAAAGGGCAACCTAATCCGCTAAATTTGTCCTTTTTTTAGCATTTTTAGCTACTTTTTTAACGTTTTGTCCATAATTCAGGTCAAGACCCCTAACTCCGGAGGATTTTAGGGATTTTCCCCATTGGCAGCCCTGCACATCGAAGGCAAAGACTTGAAAACCACTTTGGAAGGTTTTTGGAAATTCCAGTCATGTCGGCAGCTGACTTGGAAATTTCCATCATTTCATTAGATTTTGACGTTTGATACGTCAAAGTTAGGGTTTTTAGGTCGGTGAGACCGAATTTAAGGTCTGGAAGATCGTTTTTTGAGGTTTAGCTCCCCAGAAGTGGGGCGGAGCCCCTCAAAGGGGGCTTTTGGTTCCTAGAAGGTTTTAAATGATCGATAGATCATTTTTGATGGTTCCAATCGATTTATCGTGATCGATTACCCCTAAATCGATCTTTAAATCATCTTTCTACGTGCTCTGGTTGGTTTATAACACAGAAAAATGTAATCGAAAGAAAATAATTACAATAATTAACATTCGATTAATCGCTGTAGTAAGGTACCCAGTCCCGCGGCCACTTTTTTCTATATAAATGAATAGAGATATATTAGGCTTAGGGGGAGGATTGATAGCCCGAAGGGCTGTCAATCCGACAAACAGACAAACCGAAGGTTTGTCTGTGTTTGTTTGTATTATTTTTTATTACGCGCGCGTGCGCATACACACACACATACACACACGCACTCCTTTCGATATGAAGGAATAGAGCTATCGCCTTCAAACTTGGTATGTGGTCATTGTGTGTGATAAACTGATCACAGACGAGTTTTGGTGACCGTAGGTCACCCCTAAGGGGGTGCCCTTAGCGCCAAGGTCAAATTCGTCCTGAAAACCATGTTAGGCTTAACGTATCGGAATGAAATTTGGATGTGAGTTATATGATGACGTAATCTCGTCGGAGACGAGATTACATTCCTCTGCGTCTCCCCGTAAGAGGGGACACGGCCCCACAAAAAATTAAAATTGATCGTAGAAGGCTGAAACTTGGAGGCTGGGTTGAGGAGTCGGAGTCGGAGACGGAGTCGGAGTCGGAGTTGGAGTCGGAGTCGGATTCGGAGACGGAGTCGGAGTTGGATTCGGTTTCGGAGTCCAGGGACCCTGCCGGAGGAGGGTCCCTTCCTGAAAAAAGAAGAAGAAGAAATGCATGGAATGCAAAACAGAGGAAGAAGAAGAAGAAGAAGAAAGGAAGAAGAATGAGGAGGAGTCTGAGAAGGATTCAGAATTGGTACCGGCACCGGTGCGGGAACCGGTGCGGTGTTTAGTTAGTAAAACTTCATTTAATAATACAAGATCATTACTGTTATTTTTTATTTTTCATTTTTCTAACTTTATTTTTATTTTTTATTTTTTATTTTTTATTTTTTCATTTTTATTTTTTTATTTTTATTTAAATTTACTTTTCTAACTTTATTTATTTTTTTGAAAGTTTTATTTTACATTTATACTTT
>JABUQX010132311.1:0-22168 GCA_015478945.1 Trachelipus rathkii
TGAGGAGAAGAAGTTGGAGAGAGTTAACCTACGTTTTACGTATGGGTGTAAATTAAATTCTTTAGAATACTTTGGCGTCCTAGAAGGCGAAATCCCCGCCAGACTACTTAAAAACAAAAGATTCAGAAACAGACAAACGCGCCATTAAAATTACCCGATTTTCTGTATTAGACCTGCGGAGATAGTCATTGTCTGATAGGACCTATGGAAATATCCGACTTTCTTATAAGCTTCTCAGTCAGCTGATGCAAGCAGATCAGTATCAGAGGTACGTGCGTAATAACGCACCACTCTTACTTGCCATGATTGATAGGGGAATTATTAGTTGCTAAAAGCTGTTAACAAGTCTTGGAATCAGATAAGATTTCCAATCTTGTTTGAGTTGGTCGTTGAAAATTGTATAATTAGGTATGTCTACAATCGTGACATGAAGATCTTTGCGTCTAAGAGGCAATTCTTTAATGTCATTCGACTCCCTTCTTTCGATAACACATGTGGCTATGCCTCAGGGCACGACAAGTCTTGTCAAGTACAGTGTAGTTGCCTCTCTATACTTAAATCGGAATATCAGGAGAGAGCACCAATCTTGTTTTCTGAAGTCGGTACACTGCATGTAGCACACTTTGTTGGGTATAAGCTTTCCCGTTTTTTAAGCAGGTAGCCATTGACAAGGGCTATTATTTAATGCCACTCTTACAGATTTAATAACTGAGTCTAACTTCTCCAATTAGGTGAAATGGAAGGCTTACTACAGGGAGAAAGAGGTTGGTGGGGGTGCAAAAGCGCTGCGGGTTCAAGAGTCCTGCACTCTGGGTAGCACAGGTATATATAGTTATTTAGATATTATACTATATATATATATATATATATATTAACTATCTCTAGTATATTTATATATTAGTTATATATACATATATATATTATTCATTATATATAATATATAGATATATATATTATATATTATATATTAATATATATATACAATATCAATATTATATATATATTATATTTTCTTAATATTATCCAATTATTATCATATATATATTATTATCGCTATCTATATATATATAATACTAAGTAACACTTCAGAAATAATGATAATTCCTTTTATTAGCCTTACTACTTACATTTTAATTATCATCCATTGAATAATATAAATACAATATATTTAGGCAAGTTAGATCACCACACAATTCTTGATTGGCAGTACTTTGCCAATTTTCCAGTACAGAAATGCCATAAGATTACAACAAGACAAGTTAATATATATATATATATATTATATAATCTTATAAATGTGAACCTGTGACACTAAATCTCTAAAAAACTTAAGTTGAATCCGCGATAGTGATTTATATCGTATCATGCATCCCGCGATCAGCGTCCGCGGAATAGTGAAAAACCACCAATTCGCGCTTACCACCTCTACTCGATATAATATTTTTAATCCTATTTATCACCTATTACTATACCACGTCCTATCCTTAAACTTTGACGTACTACCAGACTTAGGATTTAACAGTAAACTATTCTACTATTATTATCAACCATACTTAATTTGAGTATACGTACTATTAACCTATATGATGATATGTTATCTGATATCGCTTATCTCACTGTCACACTTCTTTCTAGCCGCTCTTTATATAAATTAATGTACCCCATCACTTATTTCTTCTACTTAACTTATATTCCCGTAATTTATACTATCTATCATACTCATAATATTACTATATTTAATATAATATATTTATTATATATAAAGTATATAATATATAGTATAATACTAATACTGAAAAGATATAATATATCCTCTTATATCATATATATATATATATATTCATTATATATGAATATATATATATATAATATATATATAGTCATATAGATATGCTATAAATCTACTATCTATCTATCTATAATTATATATATGATATGATATATATTTGTGTATAAGTATTAAATAGTATAATATATATATAGTAATATAAATATATAATATATTATGCTAATTTTCTTCTGGATACAAATCTATTAAAACGTATGAAAAAACATCAAGCAAATACATATAAAAAGCATGATTTTGATTAGAAAAAACTTCTAAAATCTACTCCTTGCGGGTCAGCTATAGGTGAAGTGACCCTTAGGTATGGAGTATGACTCGCTTAGGTGGATGACCCTTAGAACTGACGATAACCTATCCTGTACGAGATGAAAATGTACTCCGCGGGGAACTATTTCAAGACGTCATACTTATAATCAATTTATAATGTTTCACCTCGCACTTGCTTCATTATCAATGCCTTATTCTCATATATATATTATAATTCATCTACTATAATATTATTAATATATATATATATACTTATATATTAATATTACATCATATATCTTATATGAAATACCTTTTATATCGTTTACTCATTAATATATTATATATATATTATGATAATATAATTTAACATATATATATATCTATTATATTAATTATTTGAATTCCGGAGTTAATTACTTCTGGGCTTGATATAAACCACTCAATAGAGGGATATTGTGATTTGTGAAGAGAGTAAAGTTAGTTCGGTTTAAAGATATAAAGTGGCGTTCTATCCGCGGAAGCTTTCTTGAGGATTCAACTATCAAGGTGGGTGCCTAGCCAGCTTCCTGCACCAGACGCACAACAAATATTCCCCATCCGTGTACAAATAATGCTTTCTATTTAGGCGTAGAACACACTCCGCCTCTCTGAATCCGCATTGCGAAGGAACTGAATTCATTACGGTAGTATAAGAAAAGAGTAAGCTGTTCAGGTCGAGAGCTAGAATGTAGTGCATGCAACACATTTAAGTGTCACTCGCAGAAGGTTCGAACGACACTTCCTGATTATACTTACTATACGTTGCAAATGTGGTACGCACAATTGCAGCAGATAGAACTTGATTTCGGAATAGTAAGTGTGATGAAAGTTAGGTTAAGCAGGCGTACAGGAATGAACCTGAAAAGATCGTAGCTCGCCCAACAGAAGAAACTTGATTTGATTGGTTGTAATAAGTTCATAGATCACTATCGCGTGCCTATATAATCTATATAGCTAATCTAAATAATTATGTAATCTTTATAATCTGATTATCTAATTCCATTTTAAATGATAATAGAATGATTAATAATTGAACTTTCTTAATGTTGGCAAGTATAAATAGTTGTTGTCTAAACAATAATAAATCAATAATAATAAAGCTAATTAATATAATAATAAATTAAATAATATATTAAATACACTTATTGATCATTATACTTATATCATTCCAATTACAATCTACAAAATTAATATAAATAACTATAGAAATATAATATTAATCAATTAATTATATTTAAAAATTAAACAAATAATATTACATTACAATAATAATTTAAGTAATCAGCGTTATACAGGTATTTTGAATAAGTCCCTGTAATAACACCCCGTTAAAATAAAACCGGGATTATCAAAATCCGGATATACGCATATCCAAACACTTTTTGAATGTAATATCAATATTAGTTGGACCATAAATGTTTATAAAATACTAATTTTTGGTTA
Source organism: Trachelipus rathkii (assembly GCA_015478945.1). Taxonomy (NCBI): domain Eukaryota; kingdom Metazoa; phylum Arthropoda; class Malacostraca; order Isopoda; family Trachelipodidae; genus Trachelipus; species Trachelipus rathkii. Next base: position 3,578 of record JABUQX010132311.1, read on the forward strand.
AGTTAATATATTTTTAATGCAAACCTACATAAATAATAAAGAGAGACACTGAGAGCCACTCTTCGAAAAAAGAACTATATGGTCGAGCGGGTTTTCATCCCTTGCACATAGGAAAGAATTATGAAATGTTTCTTCATATGATCGAGCGCTTTGTAAACGAGCGTCACTACAATATTAATATTCAGTTACGCTACAATTTTTTTTTATTTCATTTTGGTTTAATTTTCCAAAATCGCAAAAGATATCTGTAGTAAAGATTTAGTAACTCTCTTAAAATTCACATTCCCAAGATTTCAAATGAAATTAATTTATTGTATAATTTTGCCTTTTTAAAATACTGAATCATAAAAATAATAATTTTTTCTGACTTTATCTGTTACTGGTAGAGCCAAAAGCATTCGTCTGTCTCTAACAAATATTGTCAGACCCACTTCTATTACTGTAGACTTTTCATATTTTCTTCTTCTTTTCAAAATTAATTATGGCTCTGTTCTTCATCATTCATCGCTTGTGCGTTTCTGGCTTGCTCTGGCCATTTGGCCTTTTGGCATTCTGTTTTGGCTTCCTCTGGTTGTGAGCAATCAGCTTTGTCCACATCCGACCACGGCTCGTGAATGAGATTCGAATATGATATATATACTATATCGAACTATAAGCTACGTAATCTTAATATTAAAATTAATATATATATTATATATAATATAACTATATATATTTATATATATATATTATACTATGATAATATATAATATATATATATATATAATAAGTATATATTATATATAATAGTATTTATATATAGCTATATATATTCATTATTCTAAATAAGATAACTAAGAAATCATTTTTTTTGATTCCAGAGGGTTAATAAATCATTTAAATAAGAGATTTTATTTGATTTTAAACCTAAAATTTTGTGAAGTTTATAAAGTTGATTTTGGTGCCTGTTTTAATTGTCTTAGAATGAAAGTTTTTTTATTTCAAAATTCTTAATCTTTAATAGTTTAATATTTTTTCATTAGGTAATTATTTGAGTTAGATAGATGAAAACTAAACTAAGCATACATACCATATAGGGTAAGTACAGCATGGTGACGTACATACATGGAGACTACCACATCGCTTGAGCGCTTCAGCTCCCATGTGAGCTTGGGCCGAGAGTCTAGGTAAATAATCAACTGTACTCAGGCTGCGCCTGCGATATATATTATAAGTATATGATAGTATATATATATATATAATATAGTATACATATATAATATTTAATATATATAAGTATATTAATACTATATATTAAGTAATAGTATATATATGATTAATATAACTGTAGGTTCTTTAAGGCTAACGTTTGGAATGTGATACGATATATCGGGAAATCGAATTAATTATGTTATCGAATATAACATAAAATTATAAAATTTTAAAATCCATTAAATTTTCCAAATTAAAAGTGAAAACCTGTTTTATTAAAATTACTTTTTTTTTGTTTCAGATATTAAATAATTTTATATATATATATATATATTTATATATAATATATAATATATATATCTATATTAATTATTATATATAGCAAAAAATATATATAATGGAGAGAGAGAGAGAGGAGAGAGGGAGAGAAGAATAGAATTTAGGTCATTTACTTTTTTCTTGTTACGCTAGCTTGATTATTTACTTCTAGTGTTTACGTTAGCATTGTTAAATGTAGGTTATATTTGCCGAGTTATGTTGGAACTTTGTGCTTGCACTAGATTGAATGTTAGGTTAGGTTGATTCATTTTGACGTTTTTTTAGGTATTAAGAGTTATGGTTAGGGATTACGTTGGTTTAGGGGGTTAGGTTTTAGGGTTAGGTTTAGTTAGGGTTAGGGTTTAGGTTAGGGTTAATAAAGGTAGTAGAGGTTAGGTTTCAGGTATGTTAGTTAAGTTAGGTTAGGGTTGTGTTTAGGTTAGGTTAGGTTAGGTTAGGTTCGGTTAGGGTTAGGTTAGGTATAGTAGGTTAGGGTACCGGCTTAGTGTTAGGTTAGCTTTAGCGGTAGGCTTCAGGTTTAGGTTCAGGGTAAGTTAGTTTGCTTAGGTCTAAGTCTTTGGTTTGAGATGTAGGTGAGTAAGTGATCGTTATTTCGTATCACTAGAATTTTTATTTCTTTTGAGAGGATGTAAACGACATCTCTATTCTCGATGCATGCCTGATGAAAGTATCTGCGCTTGCACCTAAAGATAACTTAAACCTGAACGTAAAATATAGTCCAAAATGTATTTATTGCGAGTTCAATATAAAAATTTAAGTCTTAGAGTGGTTAATTATCCATTATATCCTGTGTAATCAATATCAAAAACTTGCGATAATGATATATAGTATATAAATAGGAGATAGTATTAGTCCCGCTGTGTTCTCCTATTCATATATTTATATATATAATAATATGTAGATAAATAACTTGACCTCAGTTCAGCTAATTTATATCATATATACTTCATATATACTTCTTACATATACTTGTGGTTATACTATATACTATAATTAAATATATATTATATCTTACATTATATTTCCTATTCTTCTGCAAACGTGATTATTGGAGACTTTGACGTGCTTTGTTCTCTGGCAAACCCTTCGATGATAAGCACTTTTATATAACTTTATATCTGTAATATCATTATTATATATATATATATATTATATATCTTTATACTTTATATATACTTTAATATTATACTTTTTGTGTGTGTTGTGTGTGTGAAGTGGATGCTTTTGGTTTGTCTTCATTATATGTTTTCCTAAATTAGCCTAGTCATTGCTCAGTAGAACTAATAAAGAAAAGAAATTAAAAAACCTTCTTATTTCTTCATTTATCGATATTTTTTGTTTTACACAAATTATAAAGAAAAGCTATATCGATGGCATTCCAAACTCTACCTAAGATCCATATACGTATACTATATATATATATATATTATATAAATATATATATACTATTATAATATAAATATATATATATTCATCTTCTTATATTATATAGGATTATTATATATATCATAGAAAATATATTATATACTTTTATATATATATAAATTATGTAAAGCTAGAGAGAAGATGAGAGAGAGCGAGTAGAGTAGATGAGAGAGCATGAGAGAGGAGACGTAGAGAGATAGAGAGAACGAGAGTAGAGAAAGTATTGTAAAAATATTTTCTATGTATAACTGCCTTCAATTTTTAATCAAATCAGAAAAATAATTTTGCTTCAACTCCGTCCTCAGCTTTATCAAAAACATTTTGACTCCGGCTGTACCTCCGGCTTCAGCTCCGGCTTCACGGCTCCGGCTTTTACTAATAGCTGCTGCTTCTCGTCTTTCTCTCTCTCTCTGTCTCTCGCTCTCTCTTCTCTCGCTCTCTCTCTCTTCCTTCTATTCTATTATTCTTTCTCTATCTTCTATGTTCTCTTCTCTCTCTCAGCTTAACACATAAGAGTGCTATTACTTATGGCTCTTATTGACGATGTTTTTCCTCATGAGTTTTGTTATTCACTTAAAAATATGGTGACTTTATTATTTTATTCGCTGATGTTCCAACATTTATGTTAGTTGGGGGTAAAATATATTTCAGCTATATTCTGATAAATCAAATACTCATTGATTTACGGACCTTCCCATCGTTGGAGATTAAACAGGCCGCACGTATTTTATACTTGAATCTGGCGCAAGCAAAAAGGGGAATCCCAATCTCTCTCAAAATTCTAAATTATTTATTTCAGATTTTGTATATCAAATATATTATTATTCTATTGTTTTCTTTTCTGAGTCTTTAATGCTATTCAGAACCTAATCCCTCAAGAGGAAGAGATTGTCGGTAATTTAGGGAGAGAGAGAGAGAGAAGGAGAAGATGAGAGAGAGAGAGAAATAGAGAGAGAGAAGAGAGATGGATGAGAGAGAGAGAGCAGAGAGAGAAGAGAGAGAGAGAGAAGAGATATAAGGAGAGAGAGAGAGAGAAGAGAGAGAGAGAGAGAGAGAGAGAGTATAGAGGAGAGTAGAGAGTAGAGAGAGAGAGGTTAATTCAAATATGAATTTATTAATTTATTATTATTATTACATTATTATTATTATTATAATCTTTATCAGTTTATTATTATTCATTAATATCTTTACGTAATATATTAATGGAAGTTTTTGATTCAGTTATTTTTATTGTAGAATTATTTTTATTTATTAGCAGTGTTTTGTATTATTATATGTTATTATGTATTATTATTACCTGGCCGATCAATGGACGCTCCTTTTCTTTCTCTCGTTTTGAATGTTTGGTACCGTCTTTCCTATTCCCTGGCGCAAATTTCGAGTGAATCTTTAGTGGAACGTTGAAAATATCGAAAAAACCATTGATGTCGCATCTGATCTGGCCAAAGCTTCTCTCTGGAATTTCTTTCTCGGATCCTTCTATTAGGGAGTAGCCTGTTGTAGATTGCCACGTTCATGTCTTTGGATCTATTAATAGGTGGTGTTCCTCAAGGTTCTTTTCTATCACAAACTCTTTTTCTACTTTTTTTTAATTATTTTCTCTATATCACTTCGTCTTTATTAACCCTATGCCAGTGACTCCACCCAAAATTTACCTTATTTTGCTCCACCCTTCATTACTCCCTCCAATTTGGTGTTGACACTGCTCACCAAGGCAATTAACGGCATGCCAGATAGTGGCTTGAAGTATCTGACACTGGTCTTTTCTCGTATGTCTAATTTGGGCAAGAAAACAAGGGGGGTGGTAGTTTTAATGACTCAGAGAATACAATTTCTTCAATCGAGTCGTCACGCATAATGTTCCTCATCGCAAACTATAGAACATGTTTTTTTTTTAATATAACACAGCAAAAAAAAAACTAAAAAAAAACGCATTCCATGTCTTCGTCTGTTGTTAATATTCTTGGCTTTTACTTTCTTCATAAGGATCACATACCTCACTTTCTAAACAAGTGTTCTGAAATACTTTCGGTACTTCTTCTCACCACTCCAGTTTCTTCCTCTGAATAGGACGTTGTTCGCCCTTGACTAGATATGCTCATATAAAATTAGGGTGGTGTCACATACACACACCACACTGCTCTCTTGGATAAGGTGGCAGTCTATGGTTTGGTCTACATTAAATATCCTACCTCACTAACTCGCCGTCGAACTGTGGTAACACGTTCTTTATACTATCGCTATTACAATGGCGCTGCTGCTTCTGAACTTCTCTCTCTGTCTACGGTCCTCTTCCGTCTTCTCCTCGTCTTCTCCTGTCTTCTCCCTCCGTCTCCCTCTCGTCTCTCTCTCTCCTCCGTCTTCTTCTTTCTTCTTCACAATGGAACCGGACTCTTACTGGAACTCCTCTTTCTCTTGTCGTCTCTACAATGGCCGCTGCTCTTTCGTTTTTGACGCCCTCTACGTTCTCTCACTCTCTCTCTCCTCTCTCTCACTCTCTCTCTACATGACGCTGTTCTTCTTGAACTCTAATCTTATCCTTTTCTCACTTTGTATTAATCTTCCGTCTCAGTTCTCTTCACATTACACATTTGTGAGCCTAGGCTTTTCTACTACACTTTCTCTAACTATGTCATCATCCTTAACTCATATGATACTAGAGATAATAAAATATATTATCTGATCTCCTCCTCTCTCTCTCTCTCTCTCGTTTCTCTCTCTCCTACTCTTGTTAATCTTTAGTCTCTCTCTCTCTATGTACTTCTCTTCTCGATCATCTGCAGTATTTCCACTCTCGCTGCTCTTCTTGAAAATCTCTTATCCAAAATATCATTCTTCTTCTTCTCTCTCTCATTTCTCATTTCTCATTATTATCTTCAGAATTATCTTTCACCCATAATCACTTGAGCATAGGTGCTCTCATCTTCTCTTCTCTAAAATCTAATCATATTCTTATCTCTCGAATAGGATGTGTCTCTTCTTGACTCTCTCGTCTCTACAATGAACGCTCTTTTCTGACATTCTGAACTTCTTCTTAACATGACGCTGTATTCATTCTGATCCATTCTAACTTTCTCTCCTAACAATGGAATCTGCTGCTGCTCACTGCTCTCTTCTCTCAGTTTAAAACCAACAATAGTATGGAATCGTCATTGCTCTTTATTATCTACTGAATCTCTCATCTCTTCTCTCTTTCTCTAAACTTTCCTCCAAAATTCAAGTCTATGTCACTTCACATTACCTGAACTCTCTCTCTTTCCTTTCCAATTGAAGCCTGCTCTTGCTGAACTCATCTCTCTCACAATGAACGCTGCTCATGTGAATTCTTCTTTTTCTCTCTCTTTTTAACATAGTTGACGACTGTCTTACTTCACGATACTTCTCTCTCCACTCTTCTCTATTACAGATGTGACAAATTCGCTTCTTCAGATTCATTGAATCTACTCTTTGTTCATTTGTATTCCTATGATCGCACTGCTATCTTTCTAGCTAACTTTATGTCTTTCAATTCTTCTTCTACAAATTTGACGATTATTCATTCGTTGTCTTCTGAAACTCATTCTTTCTTCTTTTAACTCATTTGGAGACTGCTGCTATTTATTTCTTACGAATAGCTCCGTCATCTTCTATTCTCTCTGTTCTCTATACTTTAAAATGGACGATGTCTTTCAGATAATCCATCTCTCATTTGACAATGAAACGTCGCATACTTGAACTCTCTTTCTCATTCTTTTCTTCTCTCGTCTATTTCATCTCTGCTATCTTAACAATGAAATCGCTTTGCTTATCTCTGAAAACTCTCTCTCCACATGGATTCGCTGCTCTTCTCTGATTCTCTCTCTCTCTCTCTCTGTTTACAATGGTTACATGCCTTAGCTGAAATTTTTAGATATCTCGGGATTCTTTCCGTCTCTCTCTCTCTTCCTGCATCCTTTCTAGATAGACCCGCTTCTTCTTGAACCTCTCTCTCTCTTCTCACTTCTCTCTCTTCTCTCTCGTCTCTCTCCTCTATAGTACGGCTGCTTTCTAACACCCTGAGTTTCCCCTTTCTCTCTAGGTTCTATACCAATTGGAGCGGGCTGCTGTTGAAGCTCTGGCTCCTCCTCTCCTTTTACAGAAACGGACGGCTGGCTCCTTCGGACTCATTCTCTCTCCACTCATCTTTCTTCTCTCTTTCTGCTCTTACAATGGACCGCCCCGTGCTGCTTCTTGAACCTCTCCCTCCTTCTCTTACCCCAGAAATGACCGCCAAAATTAGTACTCTGCTTGATTTTTATCATATGCTTTTATTTACATGAAAACAGCTGACTTCACAAGTTTAGCTCATGTTGACTACTATGTTTTAAAAATAGAGTTTTTAATAGTATCTCAGCCACAAATCCGGAAATTTATTCCACTCGCAGGAAAAATTTCTACCGATTCTGGGGAACTATTAGGGTCAGTACAAATATTCGAGCTCTTTTGACTACTGGCTTACAGGCTCGATCCCTCTCTTTTAATCTCGTTAATGGATTCTGTCTTCTGGCTTTTCAGTTACACGTTAGGACCGCCTTACTCTCGCCCCTACTCTTCCTCTTGCAAGACGTTATATCTGTTTTTTTTAAGAGTTCCTCATAAATCATTTAGTTTAACGGACGCTCTGTACGCCTGAACCACTCGGAATCTTGCGCTCTCTGCTCTCCTGCTCTCTCTCTCTCTCCTCTTCTTTCTCAACTCTTTCTCTCTCTCCTCTCTCTCTTGGCCTGTGACGAACTGGTGCCCTTGTCCTGAAACTCATCTCTCTCCGCTATACAAATTGCCGCTAACTCTTGGCTGAAGATCCTCCTCGCGGTCTCGTTCTCTCTCCCGCTCTCTCTCTCCTCTCTTCGTCTCTTCTCTCTCTGCTTCTCCTCCCTCTATCTCTCCTTTCTCTCTTCTTAACATGAAACGCTGGGTCTTCTGACCTCGTCTTTCTCTCTCGTCGTCTACACTGGAGCGTGCTCTTCTGAATTTCTATCTGGTTACACAGCATGGACGCTGCTTCTTCTGACTCTCTCTTCATCTCGTCAGCGACTCCCGCATCTGTCCCTCTCTTCTCATCGTCTCTCTCCTCTCTCCTCGTCCTCTCTTCTCTCTCTCTCCTCTCTCTCCTCTTGCAATGGGCATAACATTCAGATCTTCTCTCTCTCTCTTCATAGAAGCTGGCCTTTCTGAAAACCCTCTCCTCCCTCCGTTACATCAACTACAGAAACAATTTAATAATGTTTTCTGTAAGTGCTCTCTCTCTCTCTCGTCTCGTCTCTTCTCTCCACTTCCAGAAACTTGAAGAGAGTTTTCTGCAATCTCTCTCTCTTATCTCTCTCTCCTTACAAGATGGATCGCTGGCTCTTCTTGAAAACTCTCTGATCTCTCCATCTCCTTCTCTCTTCTTTCTGCTGCTCTCTCTCGTCTGCTTTCGTCTTTCTCCTTCTCATGAACTCCGTTGCTATTACAATGGACGCTGCTTTTCTGAACTCTCCTCTCTTCTCTCCTCTCTTCTCTTCTGGCAGCTTCTTCGTCTCTTCTCTCTCTCTCCTCGTTCTTTTACAGATTGAATGTTCTTTTTTCTGGATTCTAATCTCAGCTTCTCTACCGCTTAATCTCACCACGGCGCGCATCACACACATGCACACACCACCACAACAGAAAGTAATTTTCATCGCATACATCCCACACCACTGACGGGCGCCTCCGGCGCACCACATACCACACGCGCACTAGGACGAGCACACAACACACCACACACACACTTACTTGTTTTAAAATCTCGCGCATTGGGATTTCGTGTGCTGCCGAAACCGTCATCATTGATCGCTCGAACCAACACTTCTTCGTGGACGCTGCTTCTCTGAAAACGTCCTGCTACATTCTTCAGCATGCCACGGCTTGGGTCTTAGCTATTTTTGGAGACTTTATCATCTCTTCTTTTCTCATGTTCTCTTTTCTATTCTTCGTCTTGACAACGAGCGGCTAGTTCGGTCTGGAAGCTCTCGTTCCTTGCTAGCGGTCGATCTCGTTTCTTCCTCATTGCCAGAGCCTAAGGCTCCTCGTCCTCTCTCCTTCTCTCCTCTTCCTCTTCATCGAATTTTGTATTTACTCCTCTCTCTCTCTTCTCTCTTTTCCCTCTCTCTTTGTGATGTTTTTTTCATTTTTCTCTTTGCATAATTCCTACGTTGTTACAGCCTTTCCTATTCACTCATCTTCCCCTGCGAGACGGCAGAGGCTCTCGAGTCGCAGAGATATCACGGGTCTCCTCTCCCGTTTCTTAAAACCTCACGTATGGAAAACCACCGTTTCATCTCTCTCCTCATCTCGAAAGCCTCTCTTCTCTCCAACATCGTATTATACCACAGTTAGCGCAATCCAGAAATATAGGGTTAACACTGTCACTTGACGTACTTTTACATATTTAGGTAGTCAATCCTCCCCTTATTATTGGTTCATGCAGGTTTGGTTTTTAGTAACTGTTCACCTCAAACTGATTATTACCAAGTAGTGTAAGAAGCAAGATAAAATCCCTTTATCTAATTATACACGTTGTTAATTGTTAAATAGTAAAATTGATCCTAACCTCATAAAAAAGATAAATAAACTATGACAATGAAAAAAAATGATTTGAAAAAGAATAAAAGAGCGTTTGATGGTCGGCAATAAACCACCTGTTTAAACAGTTGCCAAACTCCTGTTCGTTATTTTTACGTTCGGTGATTTGACATTCGAGGGGTTTGATCGTTGCGAAAGTTCAGATTGGGACCTTTTCTCTCGCTCTCTCTCTCCCCACCAGCTCGCTTGTTCCTCGTTGTTTTATAGCTTTGGAGAGTGTTTTAGAAATAAATGTCTTTGTAATTTTTTGCAAAACTAATAGGCTACATTTAGCAGCCCTCTCCTTCACTTCCTGAGTACTCTCCTCTATTTTTAAAAAGTTGAAATCGATCGCCCAACTTATACGGCCTCCTTAAGTCCCAATTTATGTATTAATTTTCGATTACGTATTTATTATTATTACTTATTATTTCATTATTATCATCATAATATTCTTTATTCATTCTATTTATCTATTATTATTATTAATTAATTTTTTTATAATTTATTACATTATTATTATATTATTATTATTAAATTAAATTATTATTATTATTTAAGGATATTATTTATTATTATTATTATTATGTGATTTTTATTATTATCTAATTCATTATATTATTTTATTCATTATTAATTATTTATTAATCGTATTATTATATTTCTTCTACTCTTTATTATTATTATTATTCTCTCTCTCATTCTCATTCTTCACCTCTATCTTCTCATTTCTCTATTCGATATTCTGATTTCGTCTCTCTACTCTCCTTCTCTAGTTCTACTTAAATTATCCTTCATTATATTCATTTCTCTTTCAACCATGTATTTATTTATTATCTATATTATACTATTATTTCAATTGATTATTACATTATGGGCTATCTGAAGGACTCTCTCTATCGTGGTCATCTTCCATATCTATCGTCTGTTTTGAGGATTCGTCTCTTAACTCACTTGACTTACGGTCATCTTTCCACACACAACAACAAGTTATCCTTTTCAATTAGTTTTCAGGGTCAGAGTCGACTGTGTCCAGTGAGTAGTATTAACAGTTCTATTTGTACTTACAACTGCAATTCTTGGGAGTGCATATGTCACAATTCATTTCAACTTATCTTTATTCCAATTGATTACTGCTGTATTTCTACAAAATATTGGTAATTTCCAATTTTTTGCATGTATAGCGCATGTATTATTAAATATTATCGAGAAACGTTGAAGCCCTTGAAAATTTTGAAAATGCATTATAAAACTTTTCAATTCATTACTTTCGTCCACTGACAAAATAAATTCTTTCAATTTCTTAAAAAGCTATTATCTTTATTTGGTATTAGAATTTTAATATCTTCTGTAAGCCATTATTTCAATTCCTTCTTATGGTATGAGGACTATTATTAATTATTATTGTATTTAATAAATGTTCTTGTTCGCAACTAATATTTGTATCATTAAATTTGATTTTTCATTATATGTTAAATCTACTTGTAAGCATTCATTTTTATTATTATTCATTAGTAAGATTATGAGATTTTGGAATAATTCTATCAGAATTATTCTGAATTATCATTTCTGAATTATCGTTTATTATTATTTTTATCTATTTATTGGTTTTTAATTTTATTTTTATTCATTAATTATTATTACTTTTATTATATTTCGTCATTCCCTCCATTTTAGGGACATGTCAGGCCTTGGTTTCCAATTTTTCTAAAACCGTGTATATTATCCACCGTAACTAGTCTTTTAGAAATCCTTATGCTTGTAATTTAATCTTATGTTTAATTGTGAATCATATATATTTATGATCATTGTTATATTTTTTGAATATTATACATTATTATTAGAATGAATATGCTGTTTTAACAAATATTTATTTTCTTTTATTATTATTTTTATTATATTATGATTATAATTTTGCAACTAACTCAACATAGCCAAAAATCATCAGCGGTGAAGCAACGTGAGGGGCTGACTGTATGGAATATGACTTACAATGTTCGATTTTTCCATTTAATGTTAAATTGCATGAAAAAAATGCAGTTTAATTGCTTAAGAAACTCTCTAGTGTAACTTCAGATTAAGTTCTTCCTTGTCCTTAGAAAATTCGCTGGAATATTTCCTTTGACCCGAAATAGATTTGGAGCAGGTTTGCATACCGGTTAATAAAATTTTAAAGAGATGAATAGAATTTCCTTGGTAAATAACAGTTATAATACATTCTAGATAGTTTGTTTTTAAAACGCTGAAGGCCATTCGTCTATGAACGAAGAACAAACAGTTTGGGGTCCTAAAAAACTCACATAGCTCAGGGGTTTGAAGTTGAAACGCCTCATTCATCTCCAACATATTGATCTACAAACTTTCTCTAATGTGTATTTTCGCGTGTAGCTTGTTTTGTCACTTCATTCAAGGAATTAGATCGTCCATTAAAAGACTGGCTCGCTTTAGAGAAGTTTACGATTACTATTCTTTCTTCGGGATTCTTGCAGCTTTTTTTTTTTAAGACATTTTAGCTTTACGCCTATAATAATATAATATATATATATATATATATATATATATATAATTATATAGTATATATTAAGTTATATTATATAGATATTATATAGATCTATATATATTGAAATATTAATATTTATACTTGTTAAAAAAAAATTTAAATTTAAACATATTTTTTTTTTTCTTTCTCGTAAGGAAATGTATATGCTTTTAATTATTATGTGCTATTATTAGGCCAGATATATATATATATATATATATTATATATATAAATTTATATATATATATACAATATTATATATAAATTATATATATAATATATATATATATAGTAAATATATATGTATTCTCCGAGTATATATATATATAATAGATATATATACTAATTATATATATATTATATAATATATATATATATATATATATATTAATATTAACATAAGAAATATGATTCATATTATATTATCACTTACTCACAGGCTGGGCCTCTCAAGGAGGGTGCAATAATAAGTAATAATAATAATAATAATAATAATAATAATAATAATAATAATAATAAAAGAGAAAAAAACCTACCCAAGCCAAAGTAAGTGTAGACGAGGGGTTTAAAGAGAGGAAGATTAAATATAGTTGGAAAAACGGAAGAAAGCAACGAGTTTCACAGAACAGAAGTAGCTGGAAAGAAGGATGCACCACAACGAACAAGTCTGGGATTTTCAATACTTTCGCAAAATTTATGCAAGAACAAGGCACCCCTTGTGCATTGGTGGGGGAATGTGAGAGATCAAATCCTCCGAGCATCTGCCATTGTAGTACCTATAGAAAAGATATAGTGCGCCAACGTTACGTAGCAGAGACAGAGGGTCAAGAGAGTTTGAAAGAACGGGACAGTTAGTTAGTCTCTTAGCTTTAGACTCAACCCTGGCCAATAGAAGGGTGGAGTCAGAGCCCCCAAATGTGAGAACAGTACTCCAAACAAGGGTGAATAAGGCCCTTATGTAACTAGAGAAGCTGTTTAGAGGAAAAATCTTCCGCTACCTGAACAGAACTCCCAGCTTCTTTGAGGCCACCTTAGCAACAATTGTTATATGAGGTTTTCAAGAGAATTTGTTGTTTATGTTCAGCCAAGAAAGTTTATGTTGTTCGCAGGCGAGACGTTAGAGCCGTCGAAGGGAATAAGAAAGTTGGGAGGTATTTTTGAGAGTTAGATATACAGAGGTTGAGTTTTTAAAGAGTTTAATTTTATAAGGTTGCGGCGACCCCAACGGGAAATCCCATCCTGATCAGTAAATATAGAATCGGAAAACTGATGACGAGAGGCAACTCGAGATGCAAAAGAGGGAGCAGATTTGAAATGAGTGGAATAATGGAGAGTTGAATCATCGGCATAAGAGTGAACAGATTTAGAAGTACAGCTGAAGAAATAGTTGATGAAAAGTATAAATAAAGTTGGAGATAAAATAGAACCTTGAGGAACACGACAATTAACAGGAAAGGAGGAAGAGGATACTCCATCAATGAGTGTTGATATGGAGTGATCAGAAAGAAAACTTGCCAAGAGTAAGGAAAGAGATGTAGCAAACCCAAAGGAATGGAGCTTAGAGGGCAGTGAGGCGTGCCATACCTGGTCAAAAGCTTTGGATATGTAAAGCTCAATCTCGTAAGACTCCCCATAGATCCTAAGGGTAGAAGACCATAAATCAGTTAGATAGGAGAGTATGTCACCAGTTGACCTCGATCGTCGAATGTCATACCGATGATCTGAAAGAAGGGAATGAGACTCTAGATGATCCAGGAAATGAGAGCTGAGAAGATTTTCAAAGATTTTAGATACAATACAAGTGAGAGGTATAGGCCGAGAGTTTGAAAGAAGGGTCAGAGCGGCTACCCTTTTTCGGGATTGGTTGAATATATGCGCGCTTCCAGCACTAAGGAAGAGTATTAGTATTAAGACATTGAGAGTAGAGTTGAACGAGGACAGGTGCCAGCTCAGAAATACACTCCCTCAAAACACTGGGAGGAATGCCATCCCGGCCACTAGCCTTCCTGGCGTTCATAGATCTCGGGATCTCATGAACCTGATCATGTGTAATCACCTGTAAGGACATGGGTAACCTGAGAGGAGAAATAGTAGGAGGAGGGATGTCAGAATCATCCAGGGTAGAATTAGTTGAAAATGGAGGCCAAAAGATTGGTCATTTCAGAAGGAGAGTTAGCTACAGATTCGTCAGAGTGAATAGGAGGAGGAAAGGCAGATTTATAAAAGTTATTAGAGATATTTTTGGCAAGAGGCCAGAAATTTTTATCAGTAGGAGAACCAAGCAGGTTGGCGCACTTTCTTTTAGTGAAAGTGCGCTTAGCCTGTCGAATAGCATCCTTGCAACGATTCCGAGCAGAATGGAAATTAGTAAGAGTGATAGGAGAACGAGAGTTCTTCCTTGTCCGAAACGCAATGTCTCTCTCCTGAATGGTGTGAGAACAGGTCCCATTGAACCATCGATTTTGGGGAGAAAAAGGTTTAGTTGAAGATGGAATGAACCTGCTCATACCCTCGATGATTACGGCCCCTACCTTTTCAGCGGTGACCGAAGCGTCCTCCGAGTCAAAGCAAGATTCATTCCAAGAATAGTTAACAAAAAACGACGCAATGCCCCCAGTTAGCCATATTAAAGTGCCAGAAAGTACTTTTAGGGCATGGTGAAGCTGCTGGAGAAAAAGTTTTAAATTAAGAGCTACAAGATTGTGGTCAGAGTTACCGATAGGAGGGAAAATGGTGTATTTATATCGAGAAGGAGTAGTGGTAAAACATAAATCAAGCGTGTTCAAGAATTGGTTAGGACGATCTGGTATATGTGTAGGTTCTTTAATTAACTGTTCCAGATCGTTGAGAATACTGAATGTTTTGGCCTCCTCCCCTCCTGCATCAGTATGAGAGGAGCCCAACCACTCAGTGTGATGTACGTTGAAATCACCTAAATAGATGATCTCAGCATTTGGATGGGAAGAAGTAACAGTCTCATGAGAAGTGGTAAGATATTCAAAAAGGAGGTGAAAATCTGTTCCGTTAGGGGAGCAGTAGCAGAAACACAAGATAATGGTAGTAGTAGGGAGAAAGATTTTAAGCCACAGAACATCGAAATTATTAGATTCAAGATTCTCAAGACGTATTACAGGAGTGTTAATGTTTATATAGGCACAGACTCCACCATTTAGTCTGAAATTATAGAAAAGGTTATAGTTGGAGATATTAAGTTTATTTGAAAAAGAATCCCTGGCTAGCTGGGTCTCAGACAGAAGTAAAATGTTAGGTAGATAGTTAGCGAGGTGATATTCCACAGATTCATGGTTAGCTTTCAGGCCACGAACGTTGGCGAAGTGAATATATATATATATATAGTAGTATAACTCATTGTGATCAGTGTATATTTACATATATATATATATATATATAGCAAATTTAGCAGCATCTTCGCAAAATATAGATGTGTGCCATATGTCTACGTATATATGCAGTATATATATATATATATATATATATATATATATATATATATACTCATTGTGACTCAGTGAATTAAAGCGAGTTTACTTTCGTTTAAGGATCGTAGTTTTCCTTATGCGAGAGCGAGGGTTTGAATCTCGGTTTAGATACCTAAACGAGCACAAAAAAATGACGTCAACATTAGATTTTATATAATATTTAATTACAGCTTACGGCATAAAGAATTACACTAATCTCAATACCCATACATCATTAAAAATGTTGACAACTCACATACAACACAACAATTTAGTATAATATGCATACAAATCTCTCTCTCTCTCTCTCTCTCTCTCTCTCTCTCTCTCTCTCTCTCTCTCTCTCTCTCTCTCTCCTCTCTCTATTATGCTTCTAATAAGGTCCGTTCATCTATATTCGAAACTACTTCCACTATGGTTAGAACATATCCAAATGCGTTGAGCCGAAATTGGGCTTGCTATCAAGCCTGGATAACCTGCTCACTCTAATCTACTTGGTTAGGAAATAAATGTAACTCAATTTCCCCTGACCTAGAACCTACTGCGGTAGGCAATGATTCGTCGGATTGAGGTTCAGTGGCTACAAACTATATTATATAGATATATATATATATATACATATATATATGTTGGTTAGGCGGAATTTCCCACTACAGCAGCAGCAGCAGCAGTAGGCAGCAGCAGAGCATGGCTATATATATATATAGCATATATATATTATAGCTATATATATATAGCTATATATATATATGTTATTAAGTTGCTATTACAGCATATATATATATATATATATGCTATATATATATAGTTGTTATGGTTATATATATATATATATATATATATATACATAGGGTATATATAGAAATATAAGTTAATATATATATATATATATATATATATATATATATATATATATATATATATATATATATATATATATATATATATATATATATATAATGTGTGACTAGACTGTGTGATGATAGGTTGTGCTTAACTGGAGCTCCGATAATTTGAGTGTGTTTGTAATGTTTTAGTTATTTTGCCTCTAAGTGTAATTTGTACATTGAACGTTTCCGGTTTTAATTGTTTTTAACTTCTATGGATTTAATATTTGAAGAATTTGATCATCCTTTTAAAAGATAAGATATCCGTTTTAATTTTTAACTTTGAAACTTTTTAGTTATGTTAGATAGCTAGTTATATTAGATAGCAATAGTTAGTTTTTAGGATTGTGTAATACGTAGTTTAGATAGTACTAGGGTATATTTTTTTTCTTAGTCTTTTTTAACTTAAGTTTTTAGTGTTTCTATTTTTTTTATTTATTTTAAACGGGTTTTAACACAGCACCTACGTTTTTAGTCAATTATTATTTTAATTTATACATAACAGTTTTATGTTGAATAATTGTAATTTTTTTTTTTTTCGTAAATTTGTGGGTGTGTGCGAGTGTGTGAGGGTTTTAAACTTATTAAATTTTTCATATTTTACATATTTATTATAAACACGGTTTTATCGTTTTAACATTTACGGTTTTTTTAGTGTGTGAATAATTTTTTTTTTTTTTTTTTTTTTTGTCTGTTTGTCTTTGTTGTTTTTGGTTTGGTGTGGTTGTGTGTGCGTATGTAATGGCAGTTTTGCACAGGCGCGGGCTTTCTATAGACTTTACTAACATCCGCGGCTTAAACTCTAATTCTGCATCCGTGGAATACCACCTCTCTAACTCTAACCCTAACATTTTGCTCCTGTCTGAGACACAGATGGCTAAGAATTCATCCTCTAACTCGTTTAATGTATCCAACAATAACTTGTTTCATAATTTCCGTCTAAAGGGTGGAGTTTGTGCCTATGTAAACATAAACACTCCTGTAACACGTCTCGAGAATCTCGAATCTCCTAACTTCGATGTTCTGTGGCTTAAAATCTTTCTTCCTTCTACTACAATAATCTTGTGCTTCTGCTACTGTTCTCCTAACAGAACAGATTTTCACGCCTTTTTGAATATCTTACTACTTCTCACGAGACTGTTATATCTTCATCCAAATACTGAGGTCCTCTCTTTAGGGTTTCAATGTCCACAACACTGAATGGTTGGGGTCCCTTCATACCGATTTAGGTGGGGAGGGAGGCCGAATCATTCAGCATTCTCAACGATCTGGAGCAAATACTAATTAAAGAACCCACACACTTTCCGGATCGTCCTAACCAACTCTTGAAAACACGCTTGACCTATGTTTCACCACAAGTCCTTCTCCCTCTCTTAAAAATACACCACTTTCGCTCCTATCTGTAAATCTGACCACAACCTTATATCTCTTAATTTTAATACTCTCTCTCCAACAGCTCCATCCTCTGCCCTACGTGTTTTTTCTGGCACTTTGATCGGGCCGATTAGGGGGCGTTGCTTCTACGCCAACTATAATTGGAATGTGACTGCTTTGTCTCTGGTGACGCTTCGACTTCTGCCGATAAGGTGTGAGAGCTGTAATCGTTGATCGGATGAGCAGGTTCATTCCTTCTTCGACTAAATATTTCTCTCCCTCATAATCCATGGTTCGATCGTGCTTCTGTTCTCTGGCCATTCAGGCTGTGAGACAGTGCGTATCGGGAGTGGAAAATTTCCTCGTTCTCCTATCACTCTGCTAATTTTCATTCTGCTAGAAATCGCTGCAGGGGATACTCTTAGACGAGCAAAGCGGGCTTTCATCAAACGAAAGTGCGATAACCTCCTGGTTCTCCCACTGACAAATCTTTCTGGCCTCTTGCCAAAAACATTCTAAAGCAACCTCTGTAAATCTGTCTTTCCTCCCTCTTATTCGCTCTGGATGGTTCTGTTGCTAAATTTCCAACTGAAGGGGCCAATCTCTGGCCTCCTATTTTCCCTCTAACTCAACCCTGGACGATTCTGGCATTCCTCATCCCTCCTCCTTCTCTCAGGGGGTCCTATGCTTTTGCCTCAGATTACATCTGATCAAGTGCATGGGCCCTGAAATTGATTTAACAGAGTGGCTGGTGGTC
>JABUQX010132312.1:0-12500 GCA_015478945.1 Trachelipus rathkii
AACTTTGCCCTATGTTTTATCAGTTAATTCTCCGTTGGTCCTGTATGATAACTTAATCCATGAGTTATGAATAAATTTCTCTCGTTAAATTCTTCACTGTGTCCAAGTGTAAAAATTACGTTAATTATTCCCTTAGCAGCATTCTCTGTCTCTCTCCTTCCTGGACAAATTACGTTACGATACACATTCTCTGCTCTCTTATCTGTCGTTATTTATTTGAGATATATGTCCAGTATGTTTAAAGTTTACTTATATTACAGGTGTATATGATGTGGACCTTTGTTAATGCCAACAGTTTATACAAATATTAATAGTTGTGAATAGATTCGTCGAGATCTGTACATTATAATTTATTCTTAGTTACCATCTGTATGCTATGTTAGCCTTTATTAATATGAGAAAACCGCTTGTTTATAATATGTATAGGCATTAAGTTCGTATATGAGTTAGTATAATATTAATAAGTAATATCCATATTTGGTGTCTAATAATGATTCATATATTGTTTATACGTTGTTGTTTAGTGTATTAAGTCTAGTTGTCTATAATACGAGAAATATATTAAATACCTTTTGAAACTGTAATGGGCTGCCCGTTATCGCTAACGTCCCGTATTCTGTCTATACTTTATATTCTCTGAACTCGTGTTCTTAAAAGAGCAAGCATTACATTAAGAGCTGGTTTATAACCAACTCATTTTTCTTCAGTAAGGATAGTTTTTCGCAATGGTGATACGATGACCATCCTCCTCGATATACTACGTCTATGTAATGTATGATATTTCACGAGAGTTTTGATTATTGCCCACTGCTGTGTCATTATATTAATTGTGAAACCAATCGGCTGACTTGCATCACATTGATCATTCATTCTTGAGTCATGAAAGATCAAATATAATTAGTATTGCATTACACTTTCATGCAAATGATTTTTTGACTAGAGCTGTTTTAAAATTCATATTTCATGTTTCATATAGAAGATGACAGCTATGGAGGGCAATATGTAGATATAATGTATTATTTATGGATTATAAAGGGTTATGAAATAATTTTATTATGTTAAAATATTACTATGACTATGTAAAAAAATAACTTTGAGTTTAACGTTTGACATATATATTCGGTGCGTCTGGTATGATAATGGGTTCAAAGTTATGAACATTTATTTTGAATATATTGTTAACATGTGTCATATATGTAATGACTTATTAATAACGTTAATTATACTATATATATAATATGTTAGAAGATATGCCTTGTAAGTATTAGTAAATCCATAAAATAAGACCATTGTCTAAAACGTTATTACTCTTGCTGATGTGCAATACCAAAAACTATGTATTAATTGTTAATGGCTGGAAGATTCAGTATTTAAATTGTTATGTTTGATAGTTATATACATTGTTCATTGCTAAATTTAAAGATGACATGTTTAGCTTTATTATTAATGTGAAACATTGTTATGTTAGCCATATATTATACACTGAGATATATGATTAATTAATCAAAGAATCTATACAACGTTGAGAAACTTATTGTATCTAAATTGACTTATAAATAAAGTATTATATATTTCAGGATGTAAGTTTGATGTTAAAAGGTTTGTCTTATGTAACATTATTTTTATCTTAAGTTATCATGTTACCGTACTATGTTAGTTTTATTGATTAGCTGAGAAACTTTAAAATCTACGTTTAAGAGTATAATATTTTGATTGGAACATTTTTAATTTACTCAGCGAACAAGTGGTACTTTTTCAAGTTCAATGTTACTGTGTCAGTGTATGATTAAATATATTTAATTAATGTTATTAGTAATTTTATGTAAATTTAATATATAGTAATTTATAGTATATATATAGCTTATTTGCCCAATTATAATACAGTTTTAGTTTGACTTTTATCACAATGGAGTTAAAGTGTATGGTAATACTATTTAGTTATAAATATGTTATAACAGTTTATTTGTGTTGTAATGATTTAGTTTAAGGTATTTGTACTTTTTGCATTATTTGTTAGTTATCATTGATTATTACGTATAACATTGTAAAGTTATCTTATTGATGGTGGAAATTTGTTACGTATTAGCTAATACTTCTGAGCTGCCTTGTATATATATATGATACTTAACCAAATGTTGAGTGATAAATTTTAAGTTAAATATTATAGACCTATAGTATATAATACGATTAGTAAAAATTACATCGAGTACTGACTACAGTTGTACTCATCCGAGTGGTCCTGGCAATTGTATTCATCGCATATCTGCGTATTTTGCATAGCTAATGTTTAAGTTATACTTTACTGGTGTTTAAGTGTGTAAGGTACTTATATTGTTTAACAAGTTTTCTTTTATATTCTGACCTTAGATGTGTTAAGTTTGTCCTTGTACATTATTTATCTTAGTTCATGGTCACGATACGTATTTAGCTTATATTATTTAGATGTAGTGGATAACTATATAGATTACGTTAGCATACTTTCGCAACTCTGTATGATGTTAATGATTATTTCAGGAATGATATTTCATACCATCACCATGATTGTGGGATTAAAAAGTTTAAGAGGTTGAAGCTATTCGAGGCTGAAGAAAGAGATTGAGAGAGAATGTTGTATCAAATTTTGAATGACAATCTTGAATCTCTATCAATCTGTTGCTTTTGACCAAAAGAGAGAAGAAGTAGGAGATTACGTAATATGCAATGCTAAAATGAGGGAGTTAGTGCATAACCTTTAATGGTGTTAAAAGTGGCGCGCTACTGTGTTGCACAATGTTGACCTGACTTAATTCCTGGGCTTAACAGGTGTTAGGTCTGCCTCGAATGCTGTGAATTTGAGCATACCTAAGATCTAGACTCCTACTCATTACTTAGAGCTTCAAAGTTGCCATCTGCTAAATGACTAGTACTGCCCGCTATGTTTACATTATTAGTGAAACAAACTCTTCGTTACTTAGCAAGAAAAGCATATATCAATTTGGTCTGCTGATAAAAGCTAACTAGTCCTTTCTTACGTCTCAATTATATGAAAAAATTTTTTATGTTTAACAATATAAAGTCTTATAATATAATAACTCTTAAACAATGTTTAATTAAACGGTATGTATAGTGGTTCATCTATGTACTATGCTCTACTATAGTAAAAAGATATATCTGCAATAATTCCTCTCCCTTGCCTAAAGATAGTTTAAATGTGGTAACTTTATGTTTATATATTCCATTAGTGATTCATATATTACTATTTGCCTAATAGTAAAAAGATAATCTGCAAAATTATTTTGTTATATACCTATGATATTATGTTACGTGAGAGTTTATATTAATTCATAGTTTCAGATGATATCATTAAATCGATATAAGCTTTATTATGTGAAAATCAACTTTGTTACGTATATACTATATAATAGATTAGCGCACTTATAATAATCATTTGTGATTTGGAGTCCGTCTTGGTATATAGAAACTGTTGTAAAAATTTTTATAAATGTTATTTAAAAATGATAATCTCAAAAATGTGTATTTAGCAGAACTCATTTCAGTAATTCATGTTCAAGGATTGTGACAGGATGCGTGGGTGTCTGGAGGGTTTGCAATTTACTGCTTTACTTGCATGTTTTGTAATGGGTCTGTAAAAAATTTGTTAAATTTTGGAAAGTATATTTTATATAATTAGAAGCATATAATAATTTAAGTTTTATTTATATTATTTTAATTTATTCTTTTATTTATTATATTTATTATTTATTTTTTTCTTGAGATGGTTCTGAAACCATTATGTTTTCGAAATCTACAGACCAATACATAATAGACACTCAATATTTGATATTCATTACACCACTATCTAAATACCGATTCGAGACTATCCTTAAGGCTGAACCGGAGCATCAGTAGCGAGGGACGCGTGCCTGTCAACTCCTAAATACACACTATCACTGAAGTCCAGTAAATCGGCCACTTTTTCATTCACTTCCTTCTTTACTTCTCTTTTCATCCTTCTTTCTTCCCTCCTTCGACCCTCTGTTTTGTCACGTTCTTTAGTCTATTTTTCAGTCTCATGAGACTCACTCCCTATGGGGGTCCAAGACCCCCATATCGGACTTATAACCATCATATTCGTGTTCTACGGGTCTCAATAACCTATATAAGCACATCAACATATTGTTGTTAATATCCGTCATTTTTTTTTTTTTAGCTGAAGCTTTATAAACACTGCACCGCAATGGCTCTTAGTCATCGTTTGATCTGCGGAGTCAAACTTACTTGCAAGATTTCACATTTAACATCATATAGAGTTAATATATGCTAAACTGCTGCATCCTCTCAACCATCTTCAGCGCACTCATACACGAAAACTTTGTTTTTAAGGGGGTGGTGTTGCTCGCCACACACTTACGGAGGACCTCAATAAGGAGACCGTAAACTACATTGTTATAGATTAACGTATATCCCATCTAACCCATTTACACCTCCAATTATTATATAAACATTGTACATTATATACACCATGTATGAATAAAATAATTCGCAGAGATACTTTATCCGTGTAGAGCTGAAGAAAGCACCAAGGCGCGGAATGTAAAGTTGGTGTGACAAAAAAAGAAACAAAAAAACGAATCCCTTACTGGGGTGCATATCAGTTATACTCGAATATTAATTCAGATTCGATTCTCTCTTTCTGTTAATTGTCGTATACTTTCGTACGTAATAATATCTACACACAAAAATAAAATCAATAATAAAGTATAATAAGAGTATAATAAATTCAACTAATTCCAATATATAAATATGTATTTTATATAATTGATAATAATATAAAATAATAATATAGTTTTGTGTTGTCTGTGTATTTGGCCAGTGGGCTCCACTCCCTCGCTGAGCAGCATAATCACTTCGGTGTTGACAGAAGATTTGGGCACAAGAACGCTCGAGGAACGCTAAAGTTCCAGCTCATGGACTTAGCAACGTCGCCCTCGAGCAGGAGCTTGCACCAGAGGGTATACACCCACTGGAGTCGACTCAGAGATACTCGTCGTCGGCGAATTGAACCCCCCATAACATACAGGTATTACCATGCACGTTGAAAAAATTTTTCCCTCGTTTTAAAATATTTTTCACCACCTCCCAAACCACCGCACCTCGCTATGGCACCTACATAAAATCTGTACCCAAAGAAAATATAAACCAAACATGCTTATCATTACAAAGTAATTCAGAACCTATACCTCTTATAACTTTTGAGAAAAAAAGCGTCAGTGAGCGGGCGTAGCACAGTGATACGAATCCTCTCGCGGCGGGTGACCGCCCACATCATCATAATACATCTCCAATCCATTTTCTAGAAAAAATTTACAAGAAAAAAATATCTTCACATCCTAATTAGGCTTATATTCAAGTTTCAGACCTATTAACACAATGCGTTGTATATTATCTTTAACTATAATTAGTATATAAAGCTTGATAAGGAAGACGTATTCCCGTGAGAGCCCTGTCATCTTGAGCATATTCATGTCTCTCAACACTTAATTCATTGTTAGTCATATAAATATTCATTGAATAATCTACTAAGCACTATATCATTATAAGAATATATAATGAAAACATAAAATAATAATCTTAAAATAAATCAACCATCTTACATTGACTGAGTAACTCCGTCTAAAAAACCATAAACAGTCTAAATACATACATATATTATATAAAATTAATCCTCTAAATATATCTCAAAACTTATTATCTCTATATATATACTATAATATATAAATCATCTTTAATATATATATTAAAATATAATATATATAATATAAATATCTTATAATATATAATATATATAATATATATATAATATATATAATTATATAATATATATATTAATATAATATCTATATATATATATTACTATATAATTATAATAATATATTAATATATATATATTATATAATATTATTAATATTATCTATTAAATATATTATAATATATATATATAATTTAAATATAATATATATTATAATATATACTATCTATAATAATATAATAATATATCAAAAATTATATAATATATATAAATTATATATATTTCATATATATATTTAATATATTAATATATATTATATATATATAGTATATATTATATATATTAATATATATAATAATATATTAATAGTAAATTATTTAAATTAATATATTATATATAATAATATATATGAAAAGCACCCTTTCTATGCTAAAAACTCTAAAACTTAACATATCCGCTTATAATAATAACGCTCATTTCCGGCAAAAATCCGCCGAGGTATAGATATGAATTATCAAATCAATCCGACCTATCACATAGACATTATAGATTAAGAATAAGTAGAAATGTGAAAAATCAAACTATCCGCCTACACTAATATAACCTCTACTATAATATTATATATATAATATATATATTATATAATATATATATATATATTAATATATATTATATAATATATATAATATAAATATATATATATATATACTTATAGTTATATATATATATTATATAATATAATATTGATGAGTATATATATTATAATATATATTATATATATATATAATATATATATATTTATATATCAGTAGCGGCTGTGACCCATTATGCCGGTCATGCAATAAAATAAGTATATAATAACTATACATATATTATAATATATAGTATATATATATATATAATATATAATATATATATATATATAGTTATATATATATATTATATATATTTATATATAATTCTATATATATATATATAGTATATCTATATATATATTAATATATATATATATATATATATATATATATATACTATATATATATATATATATAGTATATATAATTATATCATATATAATATATATATATATAAATTTAATATATATATATTAGAATTAATTTTAATTCTAATTAATAAATATCTTATTATCTATTTATTATAAATATATTTATATATATATATATCTATTATATAATAATTATCTATTATTATATATATATATAATATCTATACTCTGTTAATACTTTTCTAATATATATATAATATATATTATATATATATTAATTATATATCTATATTATCATTAATATATATATAATTTTATTAATATATATCTATTATATATAATTCATTAAATTTATATTATCCTTTCATTATGTCTTATCAATAAATTCTTACATTCATAATATTTCTTAATACCCAAGTCTTTAAATTATTGGTTTATTATATATCATTATTCACTTTTTTTTAATGAATTCATTTATATATATATCTTCATAAAAAAGTAGTCTGAAATAATTTATTTTTGTAACTCAAAAGAGTCAAGGTTTATCACTTTCTATTGACATCCATTGCATCAATATAGTTTTAGAGAATTTATAACCAAGGCTGGCCCCAACTCTGACTTTTTCTCCTATATAAATAATATAAATATATCTCATACTTGAAAATTGTTATCACTTTATTATTCATAATGCTAATATATATCATAGCCTTTTTTTTTACTACTATAGTTTAGCTTATATATATATTATATATAATATATCATATATATATATTTATGTTGTATATATATATCTAGGTAAAGTTATATATAATTACTATATCTACTACTAGTAGGTCAAATAAAATAAGTATCTGTAGCCATGTTATTAATGAAATAGAAGGATTCAAGTTAACCTGACAGCATAAAGCGTCCTTCATGAAAATATGAATTACATGTCCCAATTGTGTAATAAGTAGTTTTATTAAAAGTTATTGTTAAACAAGATTATATATATATATTATTTCTAAATATCATTATTTATAAATTATGAGATATTATTAATACTATAATTACTAAATATATTTATATATATCTCTATCGTTATTATTTTGTAAGCTAGTCGAAAATTTACGTCATAATGGCTTCCGTAATATATCCATAATTCTCGCTCCTTATGATAATGAACCATTATATCACGATAAGAGTTTTCATTCATAGAGTAAATCTTTCTGCGTATTTTTCGGACTTCGGCGGGTTCATTCTTTAAAATTCAATGCCCTTCTCCCGATTGTATAAGATACTTTATAGTTCCTCTACCCTAAAACAAGATTCTTTCCAGAGATTTAATCTGACCTCTTTATGTTGATTTTCACAACTAGTTGAAAAATGCATGTTATTATATAGATTTTATAGTAATCATGAATGTTTTTCCTGATGGAAAACTTTCCTTTACCAACATTGTCAAATACATTTTTAGAAGAAAATATCTTGTTTTCCCCTCAAATCAATTTTAGCTTAGTTTTCCTAAACTTCTACCATTTAAGCACAATAAGAGTAATCATTCCAACTTTTCTGGACTGAAAATACATTAAATAAAACACTCAGAAAGGAAATTATTTCACTAACATCTTCAAGTAGAAAAAATAATTTAAAATCCATCCTATAATTTGTGCTTGAATCCAATTGCGGAATTGTTAGTTATTCCATCCCATTTCTCTACATTTCATTATTTCAAAAATACACAAAAAACTACAATAAAAAAGATCTACTTTTCTCTTGGCAATATGAACTAAAGCGAGGAACTGTGTAATGTGGTCCATCTGTGGTTGCAAGTTTTTTGAACACTTTCTTTTAACTAATAATAGCATCAAAGTGCACTTGTCCTTTTAAGGGGGTCGCTTTAGCCTCGACCAAAAAACCTTCCTAAACCACTTAAACTAGTGAAAATAACTTACATCTCCTATTAATTACTTCCCAATGCCTTGAGATAAAACTAATATTCAACAAACATATGTACACAACAAACTGTAACAAAAAATGCAGATGGATACTTTTCCTTTACCTTAACTTTGTAACCATGAAAGATGCGCCTACATGGTAAGCAAGCTCCCATCATAGGTTTTGAAGAAATTAATTTACCTTTCACCTTTTCTTTTAATATTTTCTATGCCGCGAAAAACATGTTGAGTCTAAAGCATCTGCCGAACGGTTAAGACTTACGTCTGTAAAACCAAGGAATCTTTCTACTTATTTCGTTTTTTCCTTTTTGTAAGGTTAGCCGTAAAAATAGTACCTGACGGAAATTGTTGTGACCCTATCGCCAATTAAGTCTGATGTCTACGTCTAAGGAGAATTGCAATGAATTTCCCCATCATAAATTTCAGAATGGATTTTCTAAGAATTTACATTTTGAATTGATTCAATTAAATCATTTTGAATTCTGTTCAAAACTCCAGAGAAAATTGTCCCTGTTGATAGGTGATTTGCTAATTTTTCATCATACCGGCTCATCAACTGCAGAAGTTCTACATAATTTCCACGATTATTTGATTCCTTTGTTTCATTATGACCCCTAAAGGATAATTTTTGACAGCCAGGAATGACAGCATCTATTAACCTGCGAAGAATTTCTCTATTTCTAGCAACCTTTTCATTGTGTTGTTGGACATCAAATCTTTTTTGTTCATCCAACATAACATCCACACGTACATTACCGAATGATTTGAGGAATAAATATGACTTTATATGTCACTGTGATCTTTCGTGCTTTTGCATGCTGATGTATAAATTATTTAAATCAGTGTATCCTCCCTCATTCCAAACAGATTTTTCTGATGAAAAATCAAACAAGGCCAACAAAAAAGCCTATTTAATTTTAAACTCCCAGTCAACCATTTCTTTTTTTCTCATAAAGACATTCTTGAAAATGTCTTTCAAAATTTTTTCCTTTGGTTTTTAGGTCTGGTAATGGTGGAGTTAATCTTCCAGTTTCTGTATTAAATTTTTTTCTTCACCTTCTCATAATAAATCTTGTTTTTAAAAGATCTTCAATAACACATTCTGCATCATTACTCTTCGTTTTTTACGAAGTGTACTATAACTTCTTAGAAGAAAAAGGTTTCATAAACTTTAAAAATTTCAGGGAAAAGAAAAAATGTAACAAAACACACCAAGCTCTACGAAGAAGACTAAAGTTTAGGGACGTCTGGTCGTTAACTCTGAATTAGAAAAGTTGAATAAAACTCTACGTATTTCCCTATTTTTTTAACTATTTTTATTAATTTATTTTTTTCTCGAAAACTACTATCCAATATTCAAACTGATTTAATTGTAAAATTTTAAATGAATTTGAGTAAGACCAATATATAGTAGTCCCATAATTTATTAGATACGAGTATGATAACTTTGTAGGCAGGGTTTTATCTTTTCTCCAAGCTTGGATATTTTCAGTTTAAAATATTAACATCAGCTTTATTATTATTATTATTATTATTATTATTATTATTATTATTATTATTATTATTATTATTATTATTATTATTATTATTATTATTATTATTATTATTATTATTATTATTATTATTATTATTATTATTATTATTATTATTATTATCATTATTATTGAGTGAAAATGTATTATTATTATTAGTATTATCTTAAAAGTTATTAAAATTGTTTTATTATTATTATTATCATTATTAGTATTAATGCATTATTATTTTTATTATTATGTTATATATATATATATATATATATATATATATATATATATATATATATATATATATATACCACTTATATATATATATATATATATATTTTCCATATATATATAAACTCTACTTATATCTGACATAAACATAAATACTATAAATACATATTTAAAAACATATATATATATATATATATATATATATATATATATACCATATATATATAAATAAGGAGGACCACTGGTACTTTCAGAATACGAGTGGAGGTCTGGGTGTCATGCTGTCGGACAGCTTTGATGGGTGCCTCAGTTTTTAATAGGAAATTCACCCGTAAACGCGGTCGCTGCGGGAGATATTTTTAAATGCTACTCAATGAGAAACTGTCATGCTAGCATTAGTTTAATATAAGTGTTGAATATTGAAGAATTTTAAAATGAATTTAAGATTTTAACACCATAACTTGACGTAATTTTATTTCCCTGTTCTTTATTATTAGTTTGTAAGCATTTTTTTTATATAATAAGAATATAGCAAAA
The DNA here is from genome assembly GCA_015478945.1 of Trachelipus rathkii. Classification (NCBI taxonomy): domain Eukaryota; kingdom Metazoa; phylum Arthropoda; class Malacostraca; order Isopoda; family Trachelipodidae; genus Trachelipus; species Trachelipus rathkii. The sequence continues at coordinate 11,023 of JABUQX010132312.1, forward strand.
TTCTATATTTCTTTGGTCATGCTCAGCATGACTTGCATGCCCTGAATGCACGCCACTGATATATATATATATATATATATATAGTATATCTATATAATTTGTCCAGAGGTTAGTCGCATACCGCACCGCCTGCTGCGCCAACATACCTGCCTACCTATATGTAGCACTTAACAACCTTATCGCCATATATATATCACTCTGCCATATATATTGGCGACCATTGAAAGGACGAACCAAGTAAACAGGACCGAGGGTACGTAGCCTTAATTTATTTTATTAGAACTCAGATTGTTATTGAACTGTCTCAGGTAAACAGCATGTAGAAAGGAGAAGGAAACAGTCCCGTTTGAGACGGTAAGTGAAAATTTGAATAGTTACAAGTTCTTTTTTTGGTAAAGTTTTCTTTTTTTGATTGAAGAAGTTTGATTGTAAATTTCTTGTTTACTTTTTTAATAGGGAAGCGATTTGGGGAGCCCGAATCTTGATACTTTCGTTCCAAGAGTAATAATTGACTGTGAATAAGGTTACAGAGTCCATTCCGTCGAACTAAGTTGCTGTGAAGTCTTCCTGATGAATCGAATGCAGTTTTTCTTGGATTTTTAAGCTGAACTAACTTGTCTTAAATTATTGGAAATGAGGTAGTGTCTAATTACTGATAACGTGACTGATAATCTTGGATATTGACTGTAAGTGTTTTCTTGTTATTATTGGAACTTATCATTGTTTGAAGTGTCAATTTTTTAAGAAAGAATAAATTGATAAACATATTATTTATTCTCAAGTTTAAAAACATTGCCTATATGTAAGGTATTAACTGAGAATCTTGGTTATAAAGAAAATTTAGTGTTTTTTTAAGCTGTGTAATACTTTGTTACGTGCTTTGACATTATTTTGACATTAAGCTATTTATCAAGTGAGATAGTTTAAAGCATTTATTTTACAATTTTGCGAGTGAACTCTTTTTATATACCGTGAACATTTGCATTGATATTGCAACGATTATTTAAAATTGACCTCGCTTTTGTTTAATGCTGATGAATTTTATTGATAAAGTTTAATTTAATGTGTTTTTTGTTATTGAAGCTGTCGCCACCTGATCACGTGCCTCTACTGGACCTCCATATTTGATGAAACTCCCTTCCCACTTTGTTCTGTAGCAGCTGGTCTTATAGCTGCTTGCTCAAGTTATCGGAAGTTTTTGAGGATTTTATAATTATGTTTAAAAGTAAATAATTTAATGGGGTTGTTATGAAAAAGATTTATTATTTTTTGGGTTATCATTTTATTAGACATGCATATTATATTATATGAGAAAATCACGATCATTTTTACTCCTCTCCTTCCATTGATAATTGCAAATTGAAAAGTGTCTTGATAAAGCAAAGGTAGATTCCAGTCACAAATAACCATATATACCACCATATATATGTAATATATATATATATCTTTCTTGATATGTTTACGTGTATATATATATA